>JAOTQJ010012352.1:0-17787 GCA_025642045.1 Solanum sejunctum | reverse complement strand
TTTCTAATTTTAAAATTAATGAATAATATAAATTTTTCCACATAAAATACAATATGATTAATATTTAATTAATTAAAATTTTTATAATATTTTAATTCAATGTGGGGGAAAATGGTACATAATTCAACTTTGATGGTTGAATCTTTTCACTTTTACTAATATATGATATATAATATGATGATATATGATGATGATATGATATTCATCAATAAGTGCATCAATATTCCTCTACTACTCATTTTGCGACATAACTGAATTCCCTATAGTGAGCCATAGAATTAAGCCCTATTATTGTCAATATATCATAGACAATATGTGAAAAAACATTCATTGAAGAATCAATTTCCTTAATCTAGCAGGTCATGTTACTCTTATTGAATATACCGTCAATGCTATTGCCACCTACACGATGCAGTTGCATATTTCCTGCTTCCTATCCAAAATTTGCAAAAGTATTGGAAAAAATGTAAGGGATTTTTGTAACATCTTGAAAATCTCTAAGCTAGGATTCAAACTTTCCTCTTTTGTGTACTACATCATATCGAGTGATTCTGACCTTGAGTATATGTATTAAAACCTATTCTGCAGTGAGATAATCGATTTGACATGAATTAAGGTCACAAAAATCCTTCAACACAAGGTTCTGTTGAAAACTCCCTTACTGATTGATTTTTCATGTGAAATTCTATGGAATTGGGTGATCCAATAATTTCAAGGTTGTGAGTGTATGTTGAGATCCTATCCTAAGTATTAGAAGTGTATTGTTATATGGTTTGAGGTTATAAGGACACCCAAGGCCAAGTTGAGTTCAAAACTTTTCCATCGGCTAAGTTTCAGTATGAGTTCATAGAAGGGTCAACTTCAAATGTCCATTTCTCAGCATATAATGATTTAGGTGACCCGTAGTATATCAAAATAAAGATCTTTAAATTAACTTTCCAATGCATTTTCTCCTTAATCGGAGTTCGAAGTAGAAAGTTATGACTGTTTTACTGAAATATGTTTGGACTATCAAATTCTGTGATACACCAAATTTGACTGTTGAAATGTTTCACAAAGACTGAAAAACTGTGAAATAAGGCGATCGAGGTCCCTTGTAAGGCCCTGGATTTTTATATGACTTCATCAGAGTTTGGGAATCTTAATTTCGATAAAATTCGAACCAAGTGTCATCCCAAGGAGGGCCACACGAGCCTTGGAACTATTCTTGTGGCCTCCAATGGAACAACATTTGGCCTTGATTTATTTTTGGAATTTTTTGGCACTAAGATATGGGGTACGACCTGGCTCTCGGGCCATGAGGCTTGCCACTGGTCGTGTGTCCAGCTGTATGGCCGCAAGATTGGGAGAAAACTCTATGTATTGTCTTACTCATGGTGCGAGAATTTATTTTGACTAAGGTTGGTGTCATGGTCCTTCACACGAACCGTGGGAAGGCTCAATTACCATATAGGCAATCGTATGGCTCACTTTTGGTTCAAAAATATTCCAAGTATGGGATCTTCAAGATCAAGATAAGTTAACTCCCAAGACTTAAATTCAATCTTATTTATATTGTTTAACGCCACCATAGGTCTCATACATCAAGTTATGTTCAAAGGAATTCCATTGGCTATGTTTTTTTTAAGCACTAGTAGAAGGGTTAAAATTAAATGAGTATATCTCTTAGCACAAAATGAACTGGGTGGCCCATACTTGTCAAATTAAAGCTCTTTGAGTTAGCTTTCCAATGCACTTGGCCTCACCTCATTTCATGTTCGGAGCGAAAAGATAGACCTTTTTCATAAAATATATTTAGGCTAGATAGGAGGCTTCACGACCCTTGAAGGGTCTCACGATCCAGGAAGATTCTCAAGGCACTTGGTTTCACTTCATTCCGAGGTCAGATGAAGGAGTTATGATCGTTTTCGTGAGGCCCTCCCGTGCATTGTTGTCACACAAACTATTTGACGGCCAGTACGGACTTTGACGGGCCATTTAGGGCAGCTGGGGTTGGAAAAGGCCATTTTTGGCACTAAGGAAGGTGGCAAGAACAGTGGTATAGGCCGTGTGGCTCACCACTAATCGTGGGGATGGCCACAAGGTGTGCTAAAGGGAACTTGTTGGAAATTGGGGAAAATATGGCTAAGGGTGGTACCACGGGCACTACTGACAGGCTGTGTGGAGTGAGACAGCTCGTGGCACTTGTACATGCAGTGGCATGCAATATTTATTTTTATCTAAGTCAGGTAGGATGGACAAATACATGATTTGTGTAATACCATTTTACCCTTTTCACCAAATTAATTGATTTTAGTTTCGTTAGATTCATTATATAATTATGATGCTATATTTGAATAGATCTTGGTGAAATAGAGTGTCGTAGAAAGGGAATAGCTTTGAAATTGATGTGATTCGAGACTTTATTCGAAATTCACTGAGATGGGTTGCGCACCGCGACAGATGCATGGACTAGGAGTCCCCCATGGGTCCCGGGCTATGTTACAGCGGGTGTGTATGACTAGGACAGACATGCATCATTCTACGTGATATGGCATTGCATTGCATTACATCTCACGACATTCATCTTCATCCCATAATGCTCTTGTTTGTTATGATTATATAGAGTGCTATTGAGTTTGGTTATTCATTATATCATTGACTTGTTTATATCTTTGCATGATTAGTTTTGGTATTGATTTTATGACACTTTATAAATTAGCGAGAACTTGATAAATTATAGAATTTTTCCTTATGACTTGAAAGTGGGATAAATGAGGATTATACTATCATAGGCTTTGATCATAAATTTTTTGGATGGGGTAATTGTGAAGGTTATGAATTGCATCATAGTTTTAGGGGTTGGTTGGAGTGTTGGAGGTACCAATATTGTATATTACTTAACCTTGTGTTTATTAGTTCACTTGCGGAGTACCGTATGTTTGGTACTCACCCCCTTGCTATAATAATTTTGTAGGTTGCGAGCCCGAATTGTCATGATACTCTCTACTCTTCCTTGTCTGAGGCTACTTGTAGAGATTGTGAGAGGTAGTTGTTTGCCATCCCAGCTGACTTCTTGCTCCTATTAATGATTTTGTTCTATACTAGAGACAATATCATTTGATACTTGCGTTTTCTTTTGATTCTATTGTAATACATTAGAAGCTTATTCACGTGACAACCAGATTTTGGGGATTTTTATATCAAGTTGACTCGTTATCCAAAATTGAACTTTCATTTTTATTACAATTCTGCATTTTTAATGTTATAGTTTGGTTATTGGCTGACTTGTCTTTGTGTGCTATGACGAGTGCCATCACACTCGAATTTTGGATCGTGACCTATGGTCTACCCTCGACAAGTAGATCATCTCTTTACCGATGAGAGAATTTCATCCTATCCAATTAATAGGCCCACTTGGTCTTACTTATGTCGGTTGAGGTCATATCCCTAATATATATATAAACGAGTGCATCATTTATATTTCATGCATCATGACTTTTAGAGCATCTCATTATATTACATTCTTTGATATCCAACTCTTTCGATATTATGTGCCTTGTCATTTTATGTTGATATACAGGTTTTGGTAAGTTACATGCATCGCACCCCGCGTACTTAGTATATTCAAACGTATTAATGCATACTCTAACCTACATGATTTTATCATATAGGGACCGAGGACTTTGATCATCCACCATTTGATGTTTAGCTCAAATTCTGGATTTACTTGTAGTGGTGAGTCCTGTCTTTCAAGGACACACCACCATCTATCTACCTATGTTACTACTTCTCCTTATTTATTTAAGGGTGAGCCTGGGGTATGTCTTGGCCCCCGCCCCATCTATGTAGAGGCATTATTGGATACCTTATAAACCTCTTCACCCTATTTATTATGTGTTATGGTTAGGTCTATGTTATGTATGTGGTTATCTTTAAGTACCGATATGTGACTTGCTCTCATGTTGATGGAAAGATCCTAAGACTCGAATTGGCCCCATAACATGAGTCCCACGTACCCGCCCCTTAGTATTTTTGTGCTATGTATTATATGGACTCATGTTGATCCTTTTCCCATGATGTCCCATAGCGTGAATCCTACTTTCCCGTCCCTTAGAACTATGTGATAATTCTTGACTATGCTACCGAATTGATGATGTGAGTTTTGATATCTTGAGACTTGTTTGGGGACTCGGGTTCTTATACGCCATGTCATATCTAGGCCCTAGGTCCGGGTTAGGACAAAGATGGTATCAAATCGCTAGGTTTGTAAATGATCCTCGGAGTCCTACATGCCGCGTCAAGTACAGTCCTAATCATAGGTGTGAAGTGCACCATGCCTATGAGTGGGAGGCTATGACGACGTACTGAGAATTGTCTCTCTTCTTCATGTATTATGCCCTGCTGTAAATAGTTGGTTTAGCTCTTGATACTTGATGGTATCCTTACGTTATTTCAGAAGATGCCTCATGGTAGACTTGCCAGACCAGCCCTAGCTAATGAGGGTCAAGCATCTCAAGATCCTTGGGATGAGCCTGTCACTCATGGTGAGTTCCCTATGATCATTTCCATGCTTGCCCAAGTCTTGACTACTTAGGCTAGGCAGGCTATCCTTCTTCGGGATTCCACTTCAGCTTCAAGAGTGAGATATTTCACTCAGATGAATCCTCCGGAGTTTTATGGGTCTAAGGCTGACGAGAATACTCGGGAGTTTATTGATGAGCTCTAAAAGGTATTGAATGTCATGGGTATCACTTCTGAGGAAAGGGATAAGCGAGCTACCTATTAGTTGAAGGATGTAGCACAGGTGTGGTATACTCAATGGTCTATGGAGAGGTTTTGTGGTAATGTTATTAATTGGCAAGATTTCAAGCTTCGTTTTCTGGATCGTTTCTTCTAACTTAAGCTTAGGTAAGCCAAGATGACTGAAATTATCAACCTCAAGCAGGGTAATATGAGTGTAAGGGATTATTCTGTCAAGTTCACTAAGCCCTCCAAGTATGCCCCAACACTTGTAGTTGATCCTGGTGCAAGAATGTACAAGTTCATCTCTAGCGTTTCTACTTGTTCAAGAATGTCATACGACATGCTTAATCGGGATATGAAAATCTCCAGACTTATAGTTCATGCCGAACAAATTGAAGGGGGGAAACTCACGGGGATGAGGATGCATGATCCTAAGAGGGCCTATTTTATAGTGGGTTCTCCGACTCTTGGGGTGGTGGTTTTGGCCATTTCTAAAAAGGCCGAGGTTTATGTCATGCCCAAAGTCTCAATATGGCAGACTGGCACCCGTTGCCGATAAGTCTTAGGAGAACCAGCTTGAATCCATACCCTTTCTATACATATTATAAGGGATTTCTATATTTGACGTGCCTTTAAGAAAATAAACAGTGATAACAAGCTAAGGAAATGCATATGGCTAGGCCGTTAAGGCCACGTTGTTTGAAGTACGAGACATAACCATACTTTAATTTACATATTCTACAAAGCCTCTAGGTAAGGAAAAGTATCTAATAAGGGTTAGGATAGGCCCTGCCTTGGCTAACTATATAACACAAAAATATAAGTTCTAGACACACAAAACTCTAAAGCAACCTGGAGCTTGGTAACAACTGCTGGATATCCTATACTCCTACAGGGGAGATCTACTGATACCTGTACCTGCAACATGAAATGTAGGTCCCCTGTAAGGGACGTTAGTATGAGATAATATACTGAATATGTAAGGAAGGAAACATTGTATATTAAGTAACAACTCAAATAAAACTATGCACTGGTATAGGATAAGAGACCACCCTTAGTTATACCGTGGGATCATGTACTTTATGTTTTTTTTATTACTTTACCTTTACTGTAAAATCTATACACAATAATTAATACAAATGACCAACTGATCAGTGGTAAATCTATATCAAGATCAGCCCTGGCTAGGCTTTTCCTTTAACCCCTTGGGCTACCCCCGTGATAGGATCGACCCTATCTAGGTGATTCTTCCAGCCCTCGAGTTATCACCTATCAATAAATAATATACTTTACTTTCAATTACCTTAGAGATGATTCTTTTGGTGGTCACAACATTGGAGCTGTAGGACTATAGATGTAGTATGTGACATGTAGATAATCATACAAGATAAGACGACAATGAAAAGAGTACTTTACACAAATGATGAAATGCGTGTGAGATGAAACAACTCGTGAACTTTATCTAGCAACAAAAATGCATGTAATTTGGTATCCACATAAGTATGCAAATTTGAAGGTTACTAAATATGGGAACATATGAATATGTGAAAGAGTGGAGATACGGTTAATAGTTGTGTCAGAGTTGGTAAGTGCCTTTACGTTCTAAGGAGGGATCTATGTTTCATGCCAAATAATATGAACTCAAGTAGCCTTAGATACCTCGCTATATGACCTTGCTATTACTTCGATATAACCTTCCCTTCCGCCAAGTATTTATCTACAACATAGTAGGTGATGGAACTAGCATTAGTAGCCAATAGATACATCTTGGTAGCCCAATCTCATAAAAAAACAACATATGGGCAGCAAGCATATAAATTATGAAGCTGAGCGTATTCTTTCAACCTTTCTACCCCTAATTATATTTTATAATACACATTCTAATATACATATCATGTGCAACCTAATTTAGTGACAATAACAATATTACAACATCCCACAAAGCATAACACATAACAATTCTAGACAATATATAAATAGGTGACATAACGTTATGTCCCTTCGCGACATTTTGACGTCGACAATCCCGAACTTGTTTCAACTTTATCCAAACTACACTCAACCCATATATACATAAAAACATCCCTAAAAAAGTCTTAGATCAGTACCAAAATAGTCATGAAGGATGTAAGGAAATAGCCTTCCATCCTTCAACCCACAAGTTCGTACTAAGAGTACGATTGGGTATCCTATAAGAACTCACTTTCGCAGACTGTAAAAGTGGTACAATAGCTTAGTTACATCACTAAAAAACTATACCTTGTTAATAACATAAGTATTAATTCATAATTTATCCAACCAAGAAGAGAAAATCCTCTTGAATAACTAGAAAAGTTCACAATAATCTTTAGGATACATACTGTCAAAATTTTTCAGCATATACCTAACCAACATAGTTTCTTGTTTTCATGAATAAACCTTACTAAATACACAACTATAATCACTTTCTTTTACTTTCAAGTTTGAGGTCCTCCTTACGAACCCTAAAAGATTTTTTGGGCTACTTTACAAAGTCAAGAAAGAAGAACAAAGAAGCTTTGTGAAAGCTGAAATTTTTCAAATCTAAGAATGACTTAAATTTTCTGCTTGAAACCCCTTTTAAAGGATTACTTTGGCTGACTTTCTTTTACCTTTTAAGCCTTATTTTACCAAGTTGATAAGGTACCATTTTGCCCTTTGCATTGGGCCTTATTGGGTTGCAAACTAATGGGCCTTATCTGCCCATTTTTCCCCTTTCTCTTAGTTAGTTTGGGCTTAAATTATTAAAGAAATTGTGATGTCTTTGGGTTCTTTTAATATCCTTCTTGGGCTGAAGATATAGTCCATTTATGATGCTAAAACGTGGGCTAAAGTTATATCTTTAATAGGACTTTATTCATAATCAGACTTGGACAAATTCGACGTCGGTTCTCGTCTTCATTTAGCTAGCAATTTAAGCTAAGCAAGTAGGTGAATCACCTACTAGAGTTCAAAGTCCTACAAGCACCTCAATTCTCTCACTTTGTTTAGGGTCGTGATCTTCTGAATTTGACATAAAACTTATTTACACTCGACCCTCTTCAGCGTTAGACATACATATTGCCCTCTAATTTGAGATTCAAGCACTTTTTAAAAATGGATGCTAATTTGACCATGCTATATCATGTTTCATTTGCATAGTACTAGTATTGTAAGATGTAGGTGTTATAGTTTAGGTGCTTGGGTTACTAATGCTAAGGTTCCTTCTCCTAAGGTACCTATGGATGGTGGTCAGGGGAAATCTATATGTACCAAGTATAGGAAATACCACACAGGTCCTTGTCTGAGAGAATTGGGTGCTTGCTTCTGGTGTGGTGATAAAAATCACAAAGTTGTCGACTATCCAAAGAACCTTCAGAAAGTTCAAGGTCAAGTGGCTCAAGTTGGACAAGGTTAGCCAAGGGTTCATCAGGGTGTCGCTCCAAGGAACAACAGGTTCTAAGCTCTTCATGTGTGTCAAGAAGTTGAAGAGTCCCCAGATGTTATGATTGGTATTTTAAAAGTCTTTGATTTTGATGCTTATATTTGCTCGATCTGGGTGTAATCTTGTCTTTTGTGACTCCTCTATTGGCTATTAAATTTGGTTTGAGTCCAAAAATTTTTGGGGAGTCTTATTAGATTTATACTCTAGTGGGTGAATCTGTTATTGTACATAAAGTCTATAGTTGTTATCCTATTTTAGTATTGCATAAGATATTCCCGTGTGATCTTGTGGAACTGGAATTGTATGATTTTGGTATTATTCTTGGAATGGATTGGTTATATGCATCATATGCCTCTGTAGATTTAGAATTTGGGAGGTCAAGTTCCAACCTCCCAGTGAGCCCGTTCTTGAATGGAAAGGTAATAACTCCTGCTATCAAAGGTCGATTTATTTCCTACCTCAAGGCTTGGAAGATGATCTACAAGGGATGCATATATCACATTGTGAGGGTTAAAGATATTTAATCTAAATTGGTTACTCTTGAGTCTATTCTAGTGGTGAATGCGTTTTTGGACGTGCTTCCCGAAGACTAGCCTAGTATTCCTCATGAAAGGAAAATAGACTTTGGCATAGATGTTCTTCTGGATACTCAACCTAACTCTATTCCTCCCCATCATATGGCACCGACTAAGTTGAAGGAATTGAAGGATCAGTTGAGAGATTTGTTAGAGAAGGGTTTCATCAGTCCAAGTATATCTTCATGGGGTGCTCCAGTGTTATTTGTAAGAAAGAAAGATGGATCTCTTCGGATATGTATCGTTTATAGGAAACTAAATAAGGTGACCATAAAGAGTAAATATGATTTGCCTAGGATCGATGACTTGTTTTACTAACTTTAAGGGGCTACTCAATTTTCAAAGATTGACCTCCATTCTAGGTATCATCAGTTAAAGGTTCGAGAATGTGACATTCCCAACATGGCCTTTAAAATGAGGTATAAGCACTTTGAGTTTGTTGTGATGTTGTTTGGCCTAACTAATGCTCTGACCATGTTCATGGATCTCATGAATCGGGTGTTCAAGCCTTTTGTTGATAGTTTTGTAGTTGTTTTTATTAATGATATTCTTATCTATTCTCGATGTGAACGGGAGCATGTGGATCATTTGAGGTTGGTTTTGCAAACCCTGAGAGAGGAAAAGTTGTATGCCAAATTTAAAAAAGTGTGAGTTTTGGTTGGTTGAGGTTACTTTTCTAGGTAATGTGGTGTCCAGTTATGGTATAAAGTTGGATCCAAAGAAGATCGAGGTGGTAAAGAATTAGCCTTGACCGTTGACTCCTTCTGACATTTGAAGCTTCCTTGGGTTAGTGGGCTTTTATAGAAGGTCCGTTGAGGAGTTTTCATCTATTGCCTCTCTACTGACTAAATTGGCTCAAAATAAGGCTATGTTTGTATGGTTGGATGAGTATGAGAAGACTTTTCAAACTTTTAAGGATCGACTTACATCGACTCCGGCTTTGACTTTACCAAACAACATGGATGGGTTTATGGTATATCATGATGCCTCTCAAATTGGGTTGGGTTGTGTACTTACACAATATGGTAGGGTGATAGCTTATGCATCAAGGCAGTTGAAGGTACATGAGCATAACTACCCAACTCATGACCTTAAGTTAGTGGCGGTGGTCTTTGCTTTGATGATTTGGAGACACTATTTATATGGGGTTCATATGGATGTTTTCACCGATCATAATATCTTGCAATATGTGTTCACTCAAAAAGACCTTAATTTGAGACAAAGGAGATGGTTGGAGCTCCTAAAAGATTGCGACATGAGTGTTCTATATCACCTCAACAAGGCAAATGTGGTAGCCAATGCTCTTAGTAGGCTATCTATGGGAAGTGTGCCTAGATTGGGTGTTAGAGTGGCCGATTCCAATGATGGTGGTATACATGTTCTAAATGGTGCCAAATCCTTGGTCATTTTTAATTGAAGGCTAAGCAAGATCTAGACCCATCCTTGGTTGAGTTGAAGAAATTCAAAAGCCAAAAAGAATATTAACGTTTTCTCCCAAAAGGGAGATGGTGTACTTCGGTATCAAGATCAGTTATATGTTCTAGATGTGGATGATCATAGGAAGGTGATCATGAGTGAAGCCCATAGTTCTCACTATTCTATTCACCTAGAGTCCACAAAAATGTATCGGGATTTGAAGGAGGTGTATTAGTGGCATGGTATGAAGGGAGACATAGCCAAGTTTGTATCCGAATGCCCAAATTGTCAACAAGTGAAGGTAGAGCACCAAAGGCCCAGTAGGTTGGCTCAAGACATTAAGATTCCTACTTGGAAGTTGGAAGACATAATATGAACTTTGTGGTTGGGTTGCCTCAAACTCGAAAGCAATTTGATTCCATTTGGGATATCGTCAATCAGATGACTAAATAGGATTATTTCTTACCAATTAAGACTACTTTTGGTGCCAAAGAATATGCGAACTTGTACATTCGGGAATTGGTAAGGTTGCATGGTGTGCCTAGATCTATCATATTGGATCGACGTACCCAATTTACCTCCAACTTTTGGAAACCATTTCAAAGGGAACTCTGTACTAAAGTCAAGTTAAGTACCGCCTTTCATCCCCAAACCAATGGACAAGCCGAGAGGACAATTCAAACCTTTCAAGATTTGTTGAGGGCTTTTGTGTTGCAGTTCAAAGGTAACTGGGATGACCATTTTCCACTCATCAAGTTTGCTTATAATAATAGCTTCCATGCTAGAATTGGTATGGCACCATTTGAGGCCTTGTATGGTAGGAGGTGTAGATCTCCGGTGGGATGGTTTGAGTTAGGGGAAATGGCTTTGATTGGCCCAGACTTGGTAATGGAGGCTATGGAGAAAGTGAAGTTGATTAGAGAAAGGTTAAATATGGCACAAAGTCGTTAAAAGTCCTATTCAAATGCTAGAAAGAGAGACCTTGTATTCCAAGTTGGAGATTGGGTGTTTGTGAAAGTCTCACCTATGAAGGGAGTGATGCATTTTGGCAAAAAAGGGAAGCTAAGTCCTCGGTATATTGGGCCTTACATAGTTATTGAATGAATTGGTAATATGGCATATAGAGTGGAGTTACCCCCAGATTTAAGCTCTATTTAGCTGGTTTTCCATGTGTCCATGTTAAGAAAGATGGTTGGAGATCCTAGCATTATTGTGCCTTTGGAGGGCATTGAGGTGGAAGAGAACTTGTCTTACAAGGAGGTTCCTGTAGAGCTTTTGGATAGACAAGTGAAACGGCTTTGTAATAAGGATGTGGCATCGGTGAAGGTGCTTTGGAGGAACCAACATGTGGAGAGTGCTACATGGGAGGTGGAGTTGGATATGATGAAATGGTACCCCCATCTTTTCTAATCTACTCAAGCCTAAGGTATTAGGTCCTTTCCTTCTCGTTAGTCCTAATTCTTTCCTGCTTGAGTCTCATTGTATTGCATGCATACATGTCCATTAGAATGGTTTTTATAATGTTTTAAATGAATTTATTTTGATATGAGATTTAATGGCTTTGCAAATTCCGATGATGAATTATGCATAATATCTTGTGTTTGAAAGTTGCATGTTCCCACCTAAGCCTTTCAAGCTTTGTTCTTCCACATTCGGGGATGAATGTTTCCAAGGGGGATATGATGTAAGTACTTGGATATTCAAGCTTATTTATATTGTTTAAGGCCATCATGGGCCCCCTACGTCAAGCCAAGTTCAAAGGATTTTTCGTTGGCTAAGTTCGACACAAGTAAAGGTGGAAGAGGCAACTTTAACCTAGCATAACTCTTGGTGAATTTGGAACTATATGGCCCATGATATTTCTAATGAAAACCCTTTGACTTATCTTCACAAGGCACATGGTTTCACCTCATTCCTAGGTCGGATGCAGGAGTTATGATCATTTTCATGAGGCCCTCCTGTGCAGTATTGTCACACTGACTGTTCGACGGCCAGTGTGGCCTTTGATGTGCCGTTTGGGGGCAGTTAGGGTTAGGAAAGGCCATTATTAGTACAAAGGAAGGTGGCACAGACAGGGGTATGGGCCATGTGGCTCACCACTTACCGTGGGGATGGCCACAAGGTGTGCCAAAGGGAGCTTATTAGAAATTGGGGAAAATGTGGCTAAGGGTGGTGCCACGGGCACTGTTGACGGGCCGTGTGGAGTGGTACAGCCCATGGAACTTGGACGTGTGGTAGCCTACAACTTTTAGTTTTGTCTAAGTGAGGTGGGACGGACCATTACGTGGCCCGTGTAATGCCAGACAGTCCATCAAAGTGACAAGACGTAAATGTTTTTCCAAGTTTCCCAACTTCCATTTTTTTCACTAAGGCACTTCACACGGGCACTACACACGACCCATGGAGTGCCACACGGCTAGTGAAGTCTCCAGTGAGATGACATGTTGCCAAATTTTCCATCCAATCTCTAATTGTTTTTTTGTAAATTTTAATTATTCTAATGACTTTTTTAGACTTCCAATGCTATCTCAACCTTCCTAAAAGATATAAACATTATTCCTAAGGATCAAGCTCATCATACTCAACTCAAATCCACCCTCAATTCTCTCAAGAGCGTCCACCAATACCTTATCCTAATTTCAAGGAAAGTCAAGAACAAGTTTAGATTCCAAGACCCACTTCCAAGCTTCCATTCTTTCTCAACTCAATTTCAAGGAACTTAATGTCTAAGGTATGTGGGTTCATCCTTGACTTTCTTTCAATCAAGGAGACCCAAAATTATTTTTAAGCAATCTCATGGATTTCTAGTTACTTTAAATTTAGGGTTTTGAAGATTATGAATCCTAAAATTCTAATTATGCATGGGTAGTGTTTATTTGATGATTTTAATATGATTTAAACTATTACATAAGGATTCTCTTAAGGGTTTATGGAATTTCAAGTATGAATGTGCCCTTTAGACTTCTAAATGCATGAGTGATTACAATATGAATTTAAATGTGGATTTAATTATGTTTTCAATTGAATTTCATATTGTCTTGTTGATTTTTGATAAAATCCTAATTACTCATGCCATTCTCTCATTGTCCATAGTATATGCGTTCGTGGAAATGGATCATTTTGAGAAATTATGTTATGGGTTAATCCCAATTATGTTCTGTGATATGAGTTTTGATAAATGTTGGTTATGGCAATATTGTGATCTCTTATATGTCTTTGATTTAGGCTCTTTGAGCATTTTGGATGCTTGCAGCATTTCGGATATGAATGGGCTATTACTGTGCATGAGTATATAGACTATAAAATTATGTTTTGGCCTTTAAGCCTCAGAATTCATTAAAATGGTTTCGGAAATGATTTATGTTATTTGAAAGTATGCATATATATATATATATATGCATACATATATCAATTCTTGTTGGGATGATGACTTAGCACCGATGGATTGGGGACATTAGGGCTATCCCCTAGGGCCCTATCCCTTTCCTTGAACTATGTGCCTAGCATAGGTTTTTGATCCAAAGAGGGAGTTGTCCCGTAAGGAGAAGAAATAATTTGAATTATAATTTTGTGAAAATCCTATCTGAAGAGGGAGTTGTCCCATAAGGAAGGTTACTTCATACAAAGAGGGAGTTTTCACGTAAGGTAAAGTATGGTCTACCCTTGGCAAGTATATCACCTCTTTACCGATAAGGTGATTTCATCGGGATTCTAAGTAATAGCCCGCTTGGTCTTACTTATGTTGTTTGAGGTCACATCCCCAATGTATATATATATACACACACATATAAACGGGTGCATCATTTCTATTTCATGTATCACGACTTTCATAGTATCTCATTATAGTGCATTCTTTGATATCCAACTCTTTCGATATTATGTGCCTTGTCATTTAAAGTTCATATGCAGGTTTTGGTAAGTTGCATGCATCACACCCTGTATACTTAGTACATTCAAACGTACTAACGCATACTCTTGCCTATATGATTTTATCGTGTTGGGACCAAGGACTTTGACCATCCACCATTCGATGTTTAGCTTGGATTCCGGATTTACTTGTAGTGGTGAGTCCTATCTTTCAAGGATGCACCACCATCTATCTACCTATATTACTACTTCTCCTTATGTATTTGTGGGTGAGCCTAGGGTATGTCTTGGGCCCCGATCCGTCTATGTAGAGGCATTTTTGGACACCTTGTAAGCCTCTTCAGGCTATATATTATGTGTTACGGTTAAGTCTATGTTATGTATGTGGTTATCTTTAAGTACCAGTTGTAACTTGCTCTCATGATGATGGAAAGATCCTAATACCCGAATTGCCCCCATAGCGTGAGTCCTACATACTCGCCCCTTATTATTTTTGTGCTATGTATTGTGTGAACTCATGTTGACCCTTTCCCTATGACGCTCTATAGCATGAGTCCTACTTTCCCATCCCTTAAGACTATGTGTTGATTCTTGACTATGCATCCAAACTGATGATGCAAGTTTTGGTTTCTTGAGGCTTATTTGGGGACTCTTGGGTTCTCATACGTCGTTTCATATCTAGGCCCTAGGTTCGGGTCGTGACACTTGTTCCCCCAAAGCATAAAATTTTAAATATTTTGAGGGGCATTCCGAACTTTCCTCAACCCCTCCTAAACTTGAAACACGACACAATTAGGTCATTTTGATGAGTAAATAGGGTCAAAAACCCCATTCTAATTCCTTTTTCACAGTGCTTGAAAGTTAGGGCTTGAGAGAGAAGAAAGAAGAATGTGGGATTGGAGAATTCTTGGTAGGTGACTTGAAGAACTTCATTCCAGGTATGTAAGGCTAAACGAAAAATTGAGACTATTCTTCCATGTGCCCCATAGATGGTTTTAGATGTGAGTTGGAGGCCCTTGAGTTTACATGCATGTTTCTAGAATATGTTCTTGAGAAACCATATTTACTACATATATTTTCATATGTTGATGATTGTCATAAACTTGTTTTCTTGAATGGAATGTTTTTACATGGATTACTGTATAAACGTTACTTATTATTTTCTTAAAAATTTGATGAATGAAGATAGGGATTGAGTCTACAGTCGTGATGTGCTTATGTTGATGGGAATATTCATATGACTATGAGGTTGAGTTATTTGATCTTGATGATCCTATGAGACTTCATAATTGAGTTCTTAATGTTATGTCTAAACGTCTTCTTCTAATTCATGATATGATTCCTTGAGTTCTTAAATGATATTTGAGTTAATTGAGATGAGTTAAAGTCCCTAAAATAATAGAGGACCCTTGAGTTTGTGTTAACTGAGATTGTGAGAGTCTCCATGAGACTAATTGAGATAATGAGTGCCTTTATGAGGCTACTTGAGATGGTGACGAGGAGTCTTATGAGTATTGATTTTTGGGAGGAGTATCTAGTATCGAAATGAGTAAGAATGTGTCCTACTTGCACTCATTACCTATTCCGGCCCAGCGTAGTAGAGGATTGAACCATTACATCTCCTGGTCCCCTCTCGAGTTTACATTCCTGAAATCAATAGTGGATGGCAGAGGTCAGATTCCTTGGGGATCATATTCGTTCCATACCTGGCAAGTATGGAACGACTATGACAACATCAGTATGATTGTTGTACAAGCCCTGGCTCATAAGTGGTTGTTCTCAGTTAAGAGAAACTCTGAGAAAGTTCCTAAACTGAGTAATATAAGATGAGATGAGATGAGACGAGATGAGATGAGACCCTCTAAGTTGAGATGAGATGAGATGAGATGAATTATGTTGAGTTGAGTTTCTTTGAGATGAGTCAGTCCGAGATAAGTCTGATTTGATCGATGAGTTGATTGATTTATGGATCACTTGTCTACTCCTTATTCTTGCTTTATATAGACATTTGACATTTTGATTTTTACTACCCTTGATGTTGATTGTTGTTTTTATATTATTCTACCTGTTTTGGTTTTAATCAGCTTTTTTACATACTAGTCCATTCTAAGTACTGACGTCCCCTTTTGACTTCATCATATTATGATGTAGATAAGCAGGATAGAGGTCATCAACAGGCAAATTGTTAAGAATTTTTGAGTATTTAGCAGATTGGTGAGGCTCCCCTACTTCGGAGGATTCATTACCTCATTTTCATCATGCTTTAGAGTTAGATTTGCTTATATTTTATTTGAACTGATGTAGCCATGGGTCTGTCGTTGGCACCACCTACTAGTAATAGAGGCTTCATAGACTAGAGTCAGATGTTGATGATTAGAACTTGTGAGCTAGTTTCTTTCTACTAGCCTTTTATTATATTATTATTTTGAAGACTAGATAATGAGATGTGCCCATTATTTCTTTATGTCTTCTACTGATTAGCAGAATATATGAATGAATGAATGTAATGAGGTCAAGTGGTTGGCTTGGGGACTAGTAATAGTCTTTGAGTGCCAGCCACATCTTGGGTCCCTTCCCGAGGCATGACAAATACGCGGCTGCCTGCTTAAGCAGACAGCTGAAGCAGACATGTCATCCAATAACTTCCTGCTTCAGCTGCTTAGGTAGACTCTTAGATAGTTGAAGCAGACATGTTAATGGACATTTGTCTGCTTAAGCAAATAGCTGAAGCAAGCATGTCATTTAGCAGCTGCCTGCTTCAGTTGCTTCTGTAGACGCTTGTGTATAATAGAAATTCATCTTATCGATAATCATTAATCAATTATTTCCTTATACATATATGATTTTTTTCTAACTTAGAAAAAATTATATTATACCGAGAAATGAAAGTTCTTAACATCTGAGTAGTTTGAACATATAAAACCTAAAATTTATTTTTTGTAGGGGAGCCTTGAAGCAACTGGTAAGGTTGCTTCCATGTGGCCAGGAGGTCACAAATTCAAGGCTGCATACAATAGACCTTTGTGGTCAGACCCTTTCTCGGACTCTATGCATAGCAAGGGCTTTAGCTGCCCTTTTTTCATCAATCAAAATTTCGAACGACTTTTAACGCACCAACTCCCCCCTCCCCATCTATTTACGAGCAATAGAAATTATGAGAGGATGAGATGATAAAACACTAAAGGGCAAGCGCCCAGGAATGTATTAGTAAAAATAGTACATGCATTATATATGATGTTATAGGATATACAACTAATACCTTATATTTGTGGTATTAGTAATATAGAATTTAATACCATGAGATTCAATATGTAAAGATGAAAATATTCCTCTAATTGTTTTATAAATTTTTTAGTTTTCTTTATTTTTTTTTTATATTTGTAGTTTTGTACTTATAAATTATTTAGATAAATTAGCTTACAAATTTAATTTATTTATGGGTTCATATTTGCATAATATAAAAAATGATAAATTTGACATGTCAAATTTTTAAATTTTATTTATTTATGAGTTCATATTTATATAATATAAAAAATATTTTTTTTTGTCATTTTTTTATATAATTAATTTAGTTGCGTGATTTTGTTGATATAAGAGCCTAAATGAGTGATTTTTCTTGATACAAAACAAAGTTTATGACTTTGCTAGATAAATTCGCAAAGTTGAGTGGCCTTTTAATATGTTGATGTCACGACCCAACCCAGGGACCGTGATTAGTGCCGATTGGGCACCCAGACAAACACTAAATCGGATTCCCAACTA
>JAOTQJ010012343.1:0-17787 GCA_025642045.1 Solanum sejunctum | reverse complement strand
TTTCTATTTTAATCCAATTAAGGACTCCCGACTTCAACTAAATTTTTACCCACAAAATTCACTTGATCCCATACTCCCACACCATAAGTTAGTAAAATTTAAAATAGACCTCAATCGCAACAGTTTTCCCGAATGAGCAATTGACCTCCATTTAGTTAATTACGGGGTCTAACAATAACCCTACACTGAGAAAAGTCCTAGCACAATAGAATATATATATATATATATCATGATAATTTAGATCTATTCATCTTCTAGCATGGTATCTGATCATACAACTATATAGATAGCTCCGACACTTATATCAAAATCAGGGATACAATAAGTGCACAATCTCATAAATAGTATACAACAATATCAATCAGATATGATATGAGATGGAGTGGATGTCATGAGATGGAAAAAATGCAATGCAATATCAAATAGTCATCATGCATGTCTGCCCTACGATACACATTCGCTGATCATATATTTACCTCAAATCAAAACCCATGGGGTTTTACATAGTCCCCATATCTGTGAACACCATTGGCAAAGACCTTGGCTAATGTTCACTCACCTGTAAAAGACCTAGGAACCATCCAAATATGACCTCAGACTGCCAACATATTACATCGGCTCGACTGGTAGAGAAATCAACCACCAATTCACATGTTTCCATACTCACATCTTAGTCATAGTCATCACAATTATCAATGCACAAATAATAATAAATGCAATGTGCATGTCACAACTATATCATAGTCTCATCAATCAAAATGATCATATTATCTCAATGCCATCAATATCTCAATATCACCAGTGTCTCAATGTCATTAGTGTTCCAATATCAAAAGTTTCTCAATACCATTAATATCTCAATATTGTCATCTTACCATATAAGTACCATCGATCTCGCTAACAACACCAAATAAATCAAAAGATCATATAGATTATGAATTCTCAATTAAATTATAACTCAAATATATATCCATACAAGCAAGTATTCAATCTGATCATTCCTAGAATAGAACAATTCCACCCAAAAATACTCAATTCCATACGTATAGGAGAATACAACGTTCATTCTATAATGACCCTCCATGTCATTATTTAATCCTATGAATATTTTATCAGTTTGAGTATTTATATGGTGACCATGGATTATTTATGATTTATTGACACTGATTGTTTTGTCGTTAGGTGAATCGTATGACAATTATACTACTTCTCAAGTTAAATAAGAGATTGTAACTGTAAAATAAATTTTCAAATAAAGTACCATAAACCACTTTCAAGTGGAATTCTGATGGTTCGATCAACCCCAAAACAACCAAACTAGGCTAGAGGCATGTTCAGTGTACTTATACTGAGTTTTGCAAATTTAGCCATTGGAACAGGTCAATAATTGACTTTAGTCAACATCTTTGGTAATTGCGTGTCAAATGGAAATTTTGACCATGTTATTGGATCCGAAATGTCAAGTTTCATCTAGGCAAACTTTTTTTTTGATTCACGGGGCTGTGTGTTTCGGTCCCTTCATAAATTTTGATATTGAGAAATGGGACCTATATTGGAATAAAACGACCTTTGATGGTAATTTTGACTACACCATTAAGTCCAAAATGCTATTTCTAATCAGATTTTGATATATAGATTATATTTTTTAGACTACGAATGAGACCGGAGCACCAAAATTTAGTTTGAGGAGATGTTGAAAATTAGAGGAGGCATAGTGACATGGTTCCATGAGAATCATCCATGTGGTAGTTGTCTGATATTAAAGAAAAGAAAAAAAGGAGAGGATATATATGTATGTCCAATTTATGACTAGAGAACACACATAATATTTTTATTATATTTCCCTTATTTTTTATCCAATTTCGATGACTCAAAAGCCTAGCTTCTCTATTTTCTGAGAGGAACACATGGGAGCTTCGAAAACTGATTTTGGTGTGCAATTTGAGATAAAATTTGATGTTTTTCTACTGTGGTGAATAGTTTTGTTTGAAAACTTCAAGTTGCGATTTCTTATCCGTTTTAAGTCGGATTTTGATAAAATTTTGGTCTATTCTATGTGTTTTTGCATGGTGCACTATGTGGTAATGTCAATATTAATTAATAGCACCCAGTTTGGTGCATAAATCTGACTTTAGCTGTTGGTCATGCTATGATTATTTTGGAAAATTTGAGTTGTGATATCTTGGTCTTTTCTTGTCAGAATTAAGTGAAATTTGGATATATACTGTACAATATCTCGATACTAACATTGTGGTATATTCAAATTCTGTTAATTTGACTATATTTTTAAGAAATTTTCCCAGGAAGCTATTGTACTTATGATGCACTTTCCGATAAATGTCATGTGGTTTTTGAGTTATTTCTTATTGTTCTGGGACTCATTTTGAGCTTAATTTTTGGCTATATACCTAGGGTGACGTAAGGATTATTTTATGGCAGTTGGTTTGGTATTTTGGGCGTAGGCCCCTTTTCCTCCGCTTTAGTCGTAATTGCTCTATTCTCCCCCATTTCTTGTGATTCATATTTTAACAACTGAGAAGAATTTGGAGGTAGTCTAATGGAGTAAAACTCACATGGACTGATCTAGAGCATATGGATTCACCTTTCAGGTTGGCTAGGCTTTACTTACCTCTAAGATAAGTTGAAATATATGTATATTGGGAGCCTCTTTTTTGCTGGAAGTCCTAATTAAGTTATGTATATATATTATGAGGCTGATTGTTAGTTATGTTTCCTACTATGCATTTTTACATAGTTGTCATAATTTGTTGACGCCTGTTTTCTTGTATAGTCATTGTACTTCGCATATGGGTTAACTACTATTATTTTGGGATACTTATGGTTATTTTGAACTGTACTAACTGTGACCACTATAACAGCTGTGTTTTGGCATTGTAGAACTATGTTAAGGCCTGGTAAAGGCTAGATATGGGCTAATACTTATTGACAGGTATGTATTCTAGCTTAACTTCTATCTGTAGGAATATGTAGCCTACTGCTACTATGATATGCTAGATGTGAGGCTATTTGTTATTCATGCAGCCATACTATAGACTCATTTGGTATAGATATGACTGTACTAGACTTGGTTGCTCTGGATACTTGTGATATACCTGTCTATTATTCTTGGGTCTAAGGCCCTGTTGATTATTTTTGGGTCTGGGACCTTCTTATTTATTCTCTAAGTCTTTATTCTCCTAGGGCCTTAGGCTAGATTTAAGTCGACACTACTCTAGATACACTCTACATAGAGCCACACAGATACTTGGGTGATTGTCCATACATACTTAAAGTACTTGTGATTAGCTAGAACTTGGTGTATTTAGCTTTGGGTGACATGCTCCTACATTAGTCTATTAGGTATATACTTCTGTATATAGTTATTAGTCCTTATGCATTTTGTTATCCTTATCTGAGGCTAGAGTTAGCTAGTGTTATCTGAGGAATGGTTGTATACAAATGTGTTGGTTGGATTATGTGGTATATATATATTGTAAATGTCGGCGCTTACATTCACTTTGGGCATGATATGACTTTAGAGTTGTAGATCTAGATAGATCGATTGAGTGAGGGACTATTTCGATACCTCGAGTGTAGATGATGCTCCCCCTCGCCACTCGAGCTCCGATGGTCATGTTTGAGTATTTGAGATCTGGAAGTTATCCCTCATGGCTCGAGTTTAGTGACCACGACTGGGATGCTGGTTAGCCAATGTCAATTCTGAGGTTTAAGCACCAATGATTATCCTTGGGTTTGAGGCCCAATTGACTATTGTTAGGTTTGATAACAAGTTGATTATACTTTGGTTTGAGGCCCTGTTAATTGTGTTAGGGGAATTCTTTCTCCGGGGGGAGGGGGGATAGTCCTGTCGCTATGTGTATTTTCAGACCATCTAGCACTAGCTAATTGCCCTATTTATTATTTTAGGTGTTCGAAGCCTCATTTGATATTATAAGGGTTCGAAGCCACGTGTTATCCAAGTTACTGGATGGATTGAGTACCCAACTGATTACCTATGGATCCACTTACATATATAGACCTTGATTGGGCATGGGTGTACCCTTTAGGCTTATGGAGGCTCAGTGGGTGTCTAGGCTTACACACTAGGTCCTTTCACCCACGTACACCTGACCCCTGGATCATGTGATGTTGAGAGTTGGGTTCCATGGTGGTTCCATGGTAATTCTATCAGTTACATTATGTGTGGGTGTACCTTCTAGGCTTATGGTGGCCTAGTCGGCATGCAACCATATATATTATGGCCTTACACATGCGTACAATAGTATGTCTCAGTCCAGTGATAGTTGTTGTTCGGCCTACTATTGTTTCATCTATTAGTATCATTATGCACCACTTATGTTGGTTCAGTTGGGATTCAGTTATTCTCTATACATGCTTACCCCTTTATTAGAGTTTTGATTTACTATTACTACAATTCTCTATATTTGACCATTCTATAGTTATAGTATTTCACTTAGTCAGTCGATGATACTAGGTATTTGTTACTGGTACTCACTCCTATATTTCTGTATCTTCCCATGGTGTAGGTCCAAGTACTAGCTACAGTCACTGAGTTAGGGTTTTACAGAAGTTTCAATAGTTGTTGGTGAGCATCAACAACTCTTGATATTCTTAGTCTTCTTTTGTTTTGACGGCCATGCTTTATTTTAAGACACTGACCTTGTATATGTAGTTGGGATTTGTATCTATAGATTGCTATTCTAGTTATATTTGTAGATATATCTATCTTATTTTGAGTATATAGTAGCTCTATACAGGTAATTTCTAGGTTCTGGGATAAGTCATTGTTTGCTTATTTTGTATGTTAGTAGCTATTGTTATGCTTACTTATTAGGACAGGTGCCGAGGGATTTGGCTTGGCTTGCTTGTAGGTGGTATCTAACAGGAGCCATGATGTCTTGAAAGGATAGGTTGTGATAAGGTGGTATCAGAGCCTTAGGTTCATTATTCTCATCAATACAAAGCTACTGTCGAGTAGAGTCCTACTAATGAGTGCTGAGACATCCGTGACTTATCTTCAGGAGGCTACAAGATTCTTAGGAAACTCCCCTCTTTGTTGATTTGGTTCATGTGGTTCTACTAATGATCTTTTGATTTTAGGAATCTGATTGTTTCGTTCTTTCACAGATATGTCACACAGAGGTTAGACTCCTTGTAAGAGTAGGGAGGGAGCAGCCCATAGAACCCGCAGAGTAGTGATAGGATGATCTAGTTCCCACAAAGCTAGAGGTACTATCTCCCCTACTATCCCCATCCACTTTTGTGATTACACTGGAGGTATAAGTGTCTCTTAAATAGTTGATGGTTGCTCTTGGGGCCAGTCAGCGAGGCCGAGTTCCTTCAATATTGGTTCTAGTTGGATACACATATTCTAGTGAGTAGTTTAGTCATAAGGCCCAAAGTGAGCATGCCATAAGGGAGGGTTTAATGGAAATCAATTAGAATTTAGGTACCGAGGGGCAGACCACCATATAGATTTCAAGCAGGCCATCTTATTTAGCCTATAATGTCCCAGGGCCTCAAAGGCCAATGATACCAGCCTTTGTAGTCGACGTTGTAGATCAATAGCTTTTCAAAGATATTATGATTGTGGAGCCTTAGATAATTTGTCCCAACAGTGTTCAGAGCGTAAGGCAACACTTACAGATTTACGAGCTGCTAGATTAGCTCCTCCACCAACCATTGGGGCCAAAGGGCCAGATCTGGGTCATATAGGTGTCCAATGTGAGCATCGAGAGGACCAACAGAGTTTTCAACAAGACTAGCAGGGTCCTACGGGTATTGTTAGAGGCGATGGAGCTAGGAGTAGAGAGAACACCATAGATGAAGGTCGTCAAGGCCATCCTTACACCACCCCAACTCAGTAAGACATTGAGGCTTCAGATGAGTCTACTATAGATATTACTATCTTGTGCTAATAGCCAATTTCATTTTTCCTTCTTGACCCAGGTCCTACCTTTTTATATGTATTTGTTTGTCTTGCAGCTTGATTGAGTATGAGTTTTGAGCCTTTTTATCCAGGATTCTGTTATTGACATTAGTTGGGGATCAGGTGTAGTAACGTTGTAAGATGGTGATATAGTAATTGAGACTTCTATGGTAGAGCCATCTCCAGTAGTTGTGAGTCACCTGATATGTTTTTCTCGATTTACCTAGATTGTCGCTAGATAGGGGTGTTGTGTTACTGCAAAGATTAGAATACTATTAACTGAGACTAGGGTGGAGGAATCCTAAAAAATGCATCCGAACTTGGTATAGCTATTACTAGATTCTGATTATGATTTGGGGTTAGCTAATGCCTTTATTGTATGTACGGATATAATGATTTGTGTGTAGTGACAACATTGTTATGGTGGACTTATTTAATCACTTAGTTGCTAGGACTTGATTTATTAAGTACTATATTGTTGTGGTTAAGTTGTTAGGTGTTGAAATAGTTAGGTCATAGGCAGTTGGGATGATATGTGTTAGGGTGGATTAGGAAGGTTGGCTATGAGCTATATAATATTATTTTGCTGTAATTTTGATAAACTGATTCTGCGCTAGCGAGTATGTGATTAGTATTATTTTATCTTCCTTACTTGTGGCATGCTTCTTGTGGCCGAATAGTGATAGCTTATAAGAACCATAACTAAGAGTATAATATATACCCGTAGGCAAAAAAATGTATAGAGAGTCTGCCGGTAATTAGTATATTGGGGGTATCTGCTATATTTGTGAAGATCTGATAGTTGTTAAGAGTGTAGGTGATTAATAAGCTAATTAGTTATTCAACTCCTGAATATCTGCTGCCATGTTATGGCTGCCAATGGGTCTTGTATCAATAATTTGTTATATTGGGATATTGTTTTGACTATTTAACACACTTATGAGTACGTTAGTTATTTCCTGTAACTGTGTTAGCATCGATAAGCAGGAAGCTACCTGGGGCTAAGTTGTAAGGATTGCTTGCATAAAGAAATGAAAGATAATGTAAATATGGCTACAGTTGAGGATAATTGTAACTGGTTGTGTATGGGCTAGTGTGCCGAAGGCACCTATATTTAGCTATCACTGGTGAGTTATTATATTTCAGAGCAGCTGGGGCAGCCAAAACTGTTGTTTAGTGCTCAGCATGCTTATGAATTTCCTATTAACTATTAATGTGAGTTCAACATTAGGATCCTTATATGGTTAAGAGGGAAGTCTTTAGGTACATCATCATTCTTACTTTCACGGATGGAAATTCTATTAGTAGGGGATCTTGTAGTGACTCTCCAGGTCATTTCTATGATCCTATGAATATTTTATCAGTTTGAATATTTTTGTAGTGATCACGGATTATTTATGACTTATTGACACTGATTGTTCAAGAATTGGGTAAATTATTTGACAATTATACAACTTCTTGAGTTAAATGAGAGATTGTAATTATAAAATGAATTTTCTAGAGGTTCCATCAGCCCTACAAAACTGCCCCAAAGCAAAATTCTGATGGTTCCATCAGCCCCAGAACAACCAAATTAGGCTAGAGGCATATTCCATGCAATTATATTGAGTTTTACAAATTTAGCCATTGAAAAATGTCAATAATTGACTTTAGTCAATATCCTTGGTAATCATGCGTCAAATGGAAATTCTGACTACATCGTTGGATCCAGAATGTCTAGTTTGGTGTAAGAAGGCTTTTTGTTCGATTCTCGTGGCTTTCGTGTATGTTTTGGTCCCTTTCATAAATTGTGAAGTTGGAAATGCGACCCATATTGGAATAAAATAACCTCTGATTGGAATTTTGTCTACAGTGTTGAGTCCAGAATGCCATTTTCGATCCAATTTCATATATAAATTTTATTTTTTGGACTCGAAATGAGGCCGGACCACCAAAATTAAGTTTGAGCTAATGTTGAAAATTGCAGGCGATGCAGCGACGTGGCTCCATGAGAATCTGCCACTTGGTATTTGTCTGATATTAAAAAAAAACAAAGGATATATATGTATGTCCAATTTATGACCACAGAACTCATAGAGGAGTATTTTTATGGTATTTCCCTTGTTTTTTATCCGATTTCAGTGATTCAAAAGCATAACTTGTATAGTTTTCGAGAGGAACAATGTGGGACTATGTGGGACTTCATAAATTGATTTTGGCCCGTTGTCTGAGGTAAAATTTGATTTTTTTTGTTGCATATTGAAGTTTTTTGTTTGGAAACTTTGAGTTGAGATTTTTTATTCATTTTAACTCATATTTTTGTAAACGTTTAGTCTATTCTATGCATTTGTTTGTGGTGCACATCGTGGTAAGGTCAAATTAATTGATAGCATTCAGTTTGGTGTAGAAATCTTTGTTTAGCTGCTGATTATACTGTGGTTATTTTAGAAAATTTGAGTATATCTCAGCTATTTCTTATAGGAATTAAGTGAAATTTAGATATAAACTGTACTACTTTTTGATACCTACATCTTGGTATATTCAAATTCTATTAATTTGACTATACTTTTAGGAAATTTTGCCGGGAAACTGCAGTATGTCTGATGCACTTTCATATAAAAATATCATCTACCTTTTGGCTATTTTTAATTGTTCTGAGCCTCGGTTTGAGCTCAATTTTCAACTGCAGACTCAGGGTGATGTAAGGACCATGTTATGGGGGTTGGTTTGGAATTTTAGTTATGGGCCCCACTTCTCCGTTTTACTCGCAATTGATCAATTCTCCCCCGGTTCTTGAGATATTATAGCCAAAATCACTGTAATTATATTGTGATTCATATTTTGATAGCTGAGCTGCATTTAGAGGCAGTCAAACAAGGTAAAACTCAGGTGGACTGATCCGGAGCACGTGGATTCACCTTTCAAGTATGCAAGGCTTACTTTACCTATAGACTGAGCTGAAAAACATGTATATTGAAAGACGTTTTGTAGTTGGAAATCCTGATTAAGATATGTATATATATTGTGAGGTTGATTATTAGTTATATTTCCTGCTATGCATTTTTACACTGTTGTCATGATTTGTTAACACCTTTCTTCTTGGATAGTTATTGTTCTTCGTATATGGGTTAACTATAGTTATTTTGGGACACTTGTGGTTGTTTTGGACTATACTATCTATGGCCACTATAGTCGTAGAGTTTTGGCATTGTAGAACTATGTGAAGGCCTGATAAAGGCTAGATATAGGCTAATATCTGGTGACAGGTATGTATTAAGGCTTAATTTCTATTTGTAGGAATATATAGCCTAATTCTATGCCGGATGTCAGGCTGTTTGTGACTCTACTTGACTTGGTTGTTTTGGATACTTGTTATATACCTGTCGATTATTCTTGGGTCTAACGCCTTGTTAATTATTTTTGGGTCTTGGACCCTATCGTTTATTCTCTGACACATTATTCTCCTAGGACCTTAGGCTAGATTTAAGCCGACGCTGCCTAGGTACACTTTGCATAGAGCCACTCTGATACTTGCGCAATTATCCATACTTTCTTAAAGTATTTGTGACTGACTAGAACGTGGTGTATTTTGTTTTGTGTCATGACCCAAACTAGGGCCTAGATATGACACAACACAGGTGGAACCCGAAGGAACCCCAAGAAAACCTCTTAACATATCATTACACATCCTTGGTTGTGGAAGCAATTAAGTAATAATAAAAGAGTAGAAATAAGGGCATAGGGCCTAAGGGAAAACCTTCATTTCATAAAACATCAAGAGAGTCAAAGAGAGTCAAACTTATAATATCATTATGTACTTGTCCAATAACACCCTTAAATATAGAACTTAGCGGGGGCCAAGACAAGCAACCAGGCTCGCCCTCATATACAAGATGTAGTCTAAAAATATGCATGAGTGAAGATAGATATTATCCCTGGACAT
This sequence comes from Solanum sejunctum, assembly GCA_025642045.1. Classification (NCBI taxonomy): domain Eukaryota; kingdom Viridiplantae; phylum Streptophyta; class Magnoliopsida; order Solanales; family Solanaceae; genus Solanum; species Solanum sejunctum. The sequence goes on along the minus strand of JAOTQJ010012343.1, from coordinate 7,915 downwards.
GAGCACTCACCAAAAGCTAACTGTAATAATCTGTCTAGCCACATGGTGAAGAATCAATAGGAGCTCTAGTTCCTACATGGTGATATCATGGAGGCATCGAGTATGCATTAGTACATTTGAATGAACTAAGTATATAGGATTCAATGCAACAAGAGGTACGAAACATAGTCAAAATGCATAATGATAAATAATAGTTAACATAATAACAATATGGCATGTATGATCAATGCTTACGTAAATCATGCTTTGCAAATCATACATTTTACATAGAACATAATATAGAAGTGTGGGATGAAACCTCAATCTACATAAACATAAGATCAAGCGAGCTACAACTTAGAATCCCGATGTTCACCCTATACTAGAAGAAAAGGAGAACTTAATTGACAAGGTTAACCTTCAAATGCCTAATTAGATCCACTAAGCCTTGTGTGAACAAGGTACTCCCTTATAGTTCTTGCACTCGGTTACTCGCCTCAATCCCAGACTCGGGTACTCATCTCAAGCCCTCATATTTAGAGTACTTTTCTCTTAGAGATTTGTGGACTTGCCTCTAATCCCTTTATATATGGTGGCACGTAGTTTTAGGACTTGGGGACTCGCGTCTAGTTACTTGGTGCTATGTCTAATCATAAGATAATTATACTTTGATAACTTCCAACAAACATAGAGACATGGCACGAGTAACTCTTAACATCACTGACCTCAAATGCTGAACCTAACTTCAATCATACGAATGGGTCATCATCAACATTACCCTTGCATCAATATCAACATCAAAGGCTCACAAGAGGTTAAATCTTTGAGAAAAAAGGCTTAACCCGGCTTAACGACATCATCAACATTTTCATGAATTAAACACATCTTTAGAAAGCCCACAATAATCATAAAGTCCCTTGACTCATAAATCAACCAATAAATCATCAAAACTTTAAGAATCCTTAAAATGGCATTTTATCAAACACTTTGTAGGTGTGCAATGCTAGTACAAAATCATGCAATTCAATAGTGAAATCATGCAAGTAAATTTAATGTAAACCACCTACCAATGCTTGGTAATACCCTCAAACAATATACATCAACATACTTCATTAAATCTCAAAATAGATTATAAATTTATAACCAAAAAACATGCTTAAACAATCTCACTTTTATGAAATCCCAACATAGTTCATAATCAAATTCATAATAAAGTAAAACCCATAAGTAAATCAACTTAGAAACATGACTTTTGTGTAAAAATGAATCTTGGGTAGCATTGGTGAAAGGACCCAATGTTTGATGAATTTTTCATTGGAGGCTTGAAACTTGAATGAAATCATTAGATCCAAAATGAGATTTGGGTACTTGAATTTTGAGCGAAATATTTGTCTAAGTGTTAGAGAGGGTATTGGGGAATGTCTTGTATAATATGAAGGTGAAATATGGTTAGTATAGGTGTTTTTACATATGGGAAGGCTTAGGCCGAAGATCCAAAAGCCTTGGACTAGAATAAGAAAATTGAACAAATATGCACTCAATCACTAGAAGTTGCAAACTTTAAATTTTGAATTTTGCGATGGTTGCTCTAAATTCGAGTGTAGACCCATACCCCACTCAATTTTACTCCCTGGACACTTATATGAAGTTGTATTTTTGATATCACATACGAATTTTGAGATATATGGAAATTACGATTCCAGGTACTTCCAAGGCATATTTTCAAGAACTTTTTGAGGTCGTTTAAATATCTACCTCTTCGAGATATTCATCCCCAAATGTCAAAGAAACATATATAGGAGAAGTAGTCAAGATGATTTCAGCCCACACAAGAATGTAACAATGCACTTAAACATCATTTAAAAAATCTCAACATAAGTGTCAAAATCAACATGAACTTGTCAAATGTACACAAATGACATGAGGGCTGAAATTTAGGACTTGGAATCATAGAAAAAGGACTTGACATGGTATCAAAAGTTTGAATAGAATGAATGGGGTGTGGATATTTCTTCTCCATGCCCGCTCTGGCTCTCCGAGAGGTACTTTGGACTTGACGATTCTTCCAAAAGGCCTTGATAAACATTACATTTATACTAATCAACTTTTCCACCCTTCCATCCAATACCACCTGGACCTTCTCTTAAGACAACTTATCGTCCAAAACACCAAAACCTCAAAGAGTTTTATAGCACTATAGTCACCATCATATCCCCTCAGCCTAGAAGTATGAATAACCGGATGAACCATATCCAAATTCATAGGCAATTCAAATCCATATGCAACCTTATCGATTTCTTCCCCAAACCCTCTAAGTACCAAAAAACCTTGACCGAATTGTCAACTTTGAACATATATTGTTCGCTTTGACACTAAAACTGCCATCTTCCCCTTAGGAGAAACCTCTAATCTACCATCCCTCACTATGACCTCCAACTCTATCAAGACGAAAATCAAGGCCTTGTTTGACTAGACCTCTTCAACCCTAGAAGATTTGGAACAACTAAAACCACTACACCACCATTATCATCTTCACCCAACCTCATTTCCAACTTAGTCAACCGATATGCTTCTTCAACGACCATTAGGTCACCTCCAAAGACTCCTACTCAAGGATGGATTTAATATGGAATCGGAACTTAACCCTATAGGACCTACAATCAATAGAGACACAATATACATGTAACTAATCCACCCCAATTATGACATCAAGACCCACCACAGTAAATCCAATGAGCCACAAGGAAAGACCAATGCAATATGAACACGAACAATACCTATGAACTTTGTAGCAACAATGGGCTGGACAAAGGGTAGACACCAAAGGTTCACATAACAACTCGGGACATACAAGAATCCCACTAGAAACCAAAAAGGAATAATGAAAGGAAAGTTTGAACCCGAATCCATCAAAAATTAAAACCTTCAACTTACCTACGAAGTACCATGCGAAGCATAGAGACTCCTAGAGTGGTATAGTTGAGAATGTCCATGACTATCCATGTGGTTCTTAGGGACCCATCGATAACATCTCATCTTATGATCCATCCCACCATATCTAAAACATGTACCTGAACCAGCTAAGCAATCTCCTTGTACAAACCAAATTCCAGCCACCCCGTTTAGTTGTTACGAACTCTCACCATGATAGACAACACCTTGTACACCTCATCAATGAACTCTTTGGGATCTTCATCCACCTTAGACCCATAGAACTCCAATGGATTCATTCTAGCAAAGTCCCTTACTCTTGAGGCCAGAGTATTTGCACGAGGATCTAGGAGACCTTGGTTGATTTGATTAGTCATGGCATGAGCCAACATTGTAAGAGCATCCCAAAATTCTTCATGAGCCACTCCTCATTCTTGAGGAGGTTACGGAGCAGGAGAAGCCAGTTGCTCCTCGAGTGTACGAGTTTTTCTTCCTCTTGGAATAAGCATGATATAGAATTGTGAAGAAAATTTATTAGGGGAAAACCTTACCTTTACTTCTATCTCACGACATAGACCATGAAGAAGGAAAACATTTCCTAAAATATCTCATAGCCTCCCACTCATAGTTGTGGTGCTCTTCACAACCATGATTGAGATTCTAGTTGATGCAGTATGTTGGATACCGCAAACCATGAACAACCTAGTGCTCTGATACCAAGTTTTTCATGACCCAAACAAGGGCCTAGATGTGACATAGCACAGGGGGAAATTGATGGAACACCAAGCTAGCCTCTTAACATATGATTACAGATCCTAGTTGGTGGATGCAATTAAACGATAATACAAAGTAGAAATAAGGGCATAGGGTATGGGAAAAAATTAATTTCATAAAACATCAAGAGATTCAAAGAGAGTAAAACTTATAGCATGATTACATACTTGTCCAACAACACCTTTACACAGAGAACTAAGCAGGGGGATAAGACAAGCAATCGGGCTCACCCTCATAATAATGACAATAGCTGATCCAAATATACAAGATATAAACATAAGCAAGAGAGAAGATAGATATTGTCTCCGGATATGAGGACTTACCAAAAGCTTACTACAACAATCCTTCTAACTATATGGAGGAGAATCAGTAGGAGCTCCAGTTCCTACATGCTGATATAATATAGGCATAGAGTATACATTAGTAACATTTGTATGTACTAAGTATATGGGATGCAATACAACAGAGATAGGCAACATAGTCAAAATGCATAATGATAAGCAACAGATAGCATAATAACAATATGACATGTATGATCAATGCTTAAGTAAATCATGCTATGCAAATGATTAATCTTACATAGAACATAATATAGAAATGGGGGAAGAAATCTTTACTGATATAAAAATTTATCAAGACCCAAGACTAAGGCCTAGACATGATCGACGAATGGGGAACCCAAAGGAACTCCAAACAAACCTCATAGCATATCATTACACATCATTGGTCCTGGAAGTAATGCAAAACAATGTAAGAAACATAAATAAGGAGAATTGGGACTATGGGAGAGAATCATATTTAAATAGCCTGAATATCATAAGTAAATCAAAGCTCAAGCATAATACATAACTTGCCAAATAACACCTCTAACATAGGACTTAACTGGGGCCAAGACAAGTAACTGGGCTCACCCTCATAGTAAAAGTATACCAAAAAAAGGATAGTCTTTAATACATAGCTTAAGAACATAGATATTGCCGTCGCACATGAGGACTTACTAACTAGCATGAATGCATACCATTAGCCAATTAGAGAAGGATAATGACCAAATGGAGCTCCGATTCCTACATGGTAACATCATGTAGGCATAGATTATGCATTAGTACATTTGAATGTACTAAGTATGTGGGATGCAATGCAACAAGAGATAGATATCATAATCAAAATTCATAATAATAACCAATAGATAGCATAATAATAATATGGTATGGATTAAAAAATCTTAAGTAAGTCATTCTTTGCAAATCTTTCATCTTACATAGATCATAACATAAATGTGTGAAGAAGCCTCAACTGATATAACATAAGACCTTTCGGAGCCACCTTCCTTATGGGAGACCATCTCTATTTGGACTAAGTGAACTTCTTTATAGGAGTTTTTCCCTTTTCGGATTAGGTGGCCCTCCTTACAGGAGCCCATCACTTTTCCAGTTAAGTGACATTCCTTAAGGGAGCCCATCCCTCTTCGGATTAAGTGGCCTTACTTAGGGAGCCTGTCCATCTTCAGATGAAGTGGCTTTCCTTATGGGAGCCCATCCCTATTTGGATTAAGTGGCCTTGCTTACGGGAGTCCGTTCCTCTTTGGATTAAGTAACCTTTCTTACGGGAGCCTGCCCCTTTTCAGATTAAGTATTCCATAGAACTAGCTCATCAAGCCATTATATTTCAATCATCATTTCATAATCATATTATCATCATAATAATGGGGGTAAAAGGGCATGCAATTTAGAGATGAAATCATGCAAGTAAATTCATTGTAAAACTAGAAATCAATACCTTGAAACACCCTTAAGAAATATACATCAGAACCCTTCATCAAATCTTACAACAAATCCAAGATTTATAGCTTAAAACATGGCAAAACAGTAACAACTTTACATAGCTTAAACATAGTTCATAAACATGTTCATACTTGCAAAACCATTTGTAAAATCAACTTTAAATCATGCAATATTAATTAAAAGAGGGTTTAGGCACCATGGGTGGAAGGACCCAATGGTTCAACACCACATACCTTAGGTCTAGAGTTGCTTGGAATTGAGATGGGAAGAATTAAGACTTGGAAATGATCTTTGAATCCAATCTTATTCCTGGGTTTCCTTGACATGGAATTGGGGCTTGATGGAGGCTTTTGAGAGAGTTAGGAGTGTATTTGAGAGAGTAATGAGTTTTATCCTTTGAAACCTTGTTTAGGTCTTTTAGGAAGGTTAAGATAGCATTGGAAGTCTAAAAAGGGCATTAGAGTAATTGGCATTTATAAAAATGCCATTAGTGAACGGATGGGAAAATTGGCAAAGTGTTGTCTCACTAGAGACTTCACTAGCTGCGTGGGACTCCACAGGTCATGTGGGTACCTGTGAAACAAAAATTAGACAAAATAATGGAATTGGAACACTTGATAAAAGGTTAGCATCGACGTCACTTTGACAGCCACTTTCACGGACCATGTTGTGTTACACGGACTATTTATTGGTCCGTCCCACCTCATTTAGACAAACAAATGTTGCTGTCCAGAACACAAATAGGTGCCACGGCCTGTGCCCCTTCACACGAGCTATACACGGTAGTCGTGGCCCATGCGTTTGCTTTTAATGCCACCCACACCCAGCCAAGCCTCCTAAAACACTTCTATGCCCCTCCTCATGACCACTGTTGAGTCACACAATCCGTGACACTGGTCGTGTACCAAGACCTAGCCTCACCACGCCATTTTCCATCCACAAACATTTCCTATGACCCGTACAAGGCTACACTGCCCGTATGGGTGCCCATGGGGCTTCACTGCACGGGGGGGTCTCACAAAAATTATCATAACTCCTACATACAACATCGGAATGAGGTAAAACAAAGTACATTGTGAAGCTAACTCAAAGGTCTTTAATTTGACATGTCATGGGCCACCCATTTCCAAATGTGCCAAGAGTTCTGCTTGTTTAAATTTGACCTTTGCATGAACTATCTCCCAAACCTCAACTCTTAGAGAAGTTTTGGACTCGTTAGGTACTAGGAATCTCCCATGAACCTAATACATCCCAGACCTGACCAAATGAGTCTTGAAACATGGATACATAAGAGCATAGAGTTATGGGGTGTCACAATATCTCCCCCTTGGGAACATTCGTGCACGAATGTCAAAGAAACGTACACAAGGAAAGTAGTCATGAAGACTTTAGCCCAAACATGAATGCAACAATGCACATAAACATGATTTCTAAGGAAAGTTCAACATGTACATTGAAAATACTCATAATCTTATTAACACGAACATGAATGCATGCAATGACATAAGGGCTAATACTTGAGACTTGGAATCATAGAAATTACTTGATGTGTCATCATAGGCTTGAATAGAATGAAAACGATATGGGTATTACATCTCCATGCCCGCACCAAATCCCTGAGAAACATACACGAATAGACGACTCTTATAAAGGGCCTTAATGAAAACCACATCCCCATTAATCAACCTCTCTACTCATCTATCTAACACCTCTACCAAAACCTCTTTCTAAGCCAACTTATCCTCTCCCTCACCCAAAACTTCAAAGAGTTCTATAATACTAGAGTCACAAATCCACCTAGAAGCATGAAGAACCGAGCTAACCATACCTACATCTATAGGCAAATCCCCAAACTTATGAAACCTTATGAACCTTCCTCTACACTGTATAATGAATCATAATCCTCAACCTCTAATAAGATGGAATCAAGGCCTTGCCTAAACTATATTTCTTAACACAAGAAGACTCGGAATCATTAAGGACACTATACTATCATTCCCAACTTCCGTCAAATTACTTCCAACCTAGCCAATCGATGGACCCACTAGTCTTTTCTTTGCCACCATTATTCACGTATGATAAGCTACCCATAGGCACCTTACATAGAGCACCAACCACAATGCTAGCCTTATAGGTGTCACGACCCAACACAGGGGCGTGAATGGTGCCGATAGGGCACCCAAATATACACTTATACTGAATCTCCGTTTACGACCGCTAAAGGATTTCAAAAAAAATTTGACAGAGTCTCCTCTATTTTTCTAACCAACCCCACCTACAAATAGCGAACCCAACAGTACCAGATATTGCCATAAGAACATACATACATACATACACATATGTAGGCCGACAAGGCCACCGCTGCGGCAGAGACTCCCAACAAACATATCATACAAACGAGATCATACCAACGTAATTTCCCACACCCACATGTATCCACAGACCTCTAT
>JAOTQJ010012332.1:0-17787 GCA_025642045.1 Solanum sejunctum | reverse complement strand
CAAATTACCCTTTTAAAATATATTTCAAGATAAATATTGTAGGAAATCACGAGGATTAATTCTCAAAGTGACCTAGCAGGTCGTTACCAAAACAATGGGTGGAAGGACCCAATGGTTAAAACTCATATACCTTAGCTTTAGAGAAACTCTTGGTGAAGATTGAAAATGGAGGCTTGAAGCTTGAAGAAAATCCTTAGATCCGTAAGAGGTTTTGAGACTTAAATTTAGGAGTGAAAAATATCTCTAAGTGTTTTAGTGAGCATTGGGAAATGTTTAGGATGATATATGGGTGAAATATGACTAAGTACAGGTAATACATATTTTGGAACACTTAGGTCCAAGATTTAAAGTCTTTAACCGCAAGAAAATAACAAGGCAGAAAAACATGCATGTCCGCTTCGTGGACAGTACGTGAAAACCCATTTTCTTCATCTGCGTGCCCTTGGCGTGTCGTGCCTTGCGCACGAATAGTTCTATGGAAATTGACATTTGAAAAATCAAAATTGCTAATTATTTGCCTTAAAATTGGGGTTAGACCCCATTTCCCCTAATTTTGACCCCTAAACAAGAATATGATGTTGGATTTTTTATATCATGTACAGATTTTGAGATATATAGAAACTATAATTTTGAGCACTTTTAAGGCACATTTTCGGGTACTTTTTGGGGTCGTTTCAATATCTCCCCCTTGGGAACATTCGTCTCCGAATGTAAAAGAAACTACATGACAATAGTGATCATAAACAAATCAACCCCAACAAGAATGCAATATTACTTTTGAAACACCATTTTTAAAATCTAAACATAAGTGTAAAATCATCATAAACTTGCCAACTTAAATATGAATACATGTGAATGACATAGGGGCTAAAATATAAAACTTGAAATCACATAGGGGACTTAGAATTAGTACCTTAGGCTTGAGTGGAATGGAAAAGATAAGGATACCACTTTTGCATGTTCGCTTCAGCCTCCCATGAGCACTTTCAACTTGTTGGTTCCTCCAAAAGACCTTGCCAGATGTCACCTCCTTGTTCCTCAATCTCTTCACTTGATTATACAAAATTTGAACCATAACCTCCTCATAAGTCAAGTTATGCTCAAAAAGCCTCACAACATCAAGAGCCACAATAGCATTAGGATCAGTCACACATTTTCTCAACATAAAAACATGGAACACTGGATGAACCAAATCCATTTCACTAGGCAACTTCAACTCATAAGCTTCCTTGACAACCCTCTTTATCACCTCATAAGGACCAAAATAACTTGGACTCAACTTCCCTTTTTTACCAAAATGAACCACATCTTTCATTGGAGAAACTTTCAAGTAAACTCAATCCCCCACTTTGAATTCACGGTCTCTTCTTCTCACATCGGCATAGCATTTTTGGAAACTTTGGGCCGTCTTCAATCTTTCCCTAATCATTCTAACATTCTCAAGAGCATCCCTTACTGGATCTAGTCCCAATAAATCTACCTCACCAACCTCAAACCAACCAACCGGTGATCTACAACACCTCCCAAAAAGGCCTCAAAAGGAGCCATACCAATGGTAGAATGATAGCTATTATTGTATGCAAACTCAATTAAAGGAAGATGATCATCCCAACCACCCCTCAACTCTAACACACATGCCCTAAGCATATCCTCTAGGATTTGAATTGTCCTTTCAACTTGGCCATCCGTTTACGGGTGGAAGGCCATACTAAGTTTAACCCTTGTACCAAGACCCTTTTGGAAAGACCTCAAAAAATGAGAAGTAAATTGAGCACCACGATCTGATATGATAGATAAGGGAATCCCATGCAACCTCATTAACTCATGGATGTACAACTTTGCATACTCTTCAACCCCATTTGTAGTCTTAAATGGTAGAAAGTGAGACAATTTCATCATCCTATCAACACCACCATATGGAATCAAAACACTTCCTAGTCTCGGGCAACCCAACCAAAAAATCCATATTAATCACCTCCCATTTCCAAAAAAAATACATTTTTCAAATACATAGCCCAAGAATCTCTATGTCTTGGGTTAGGCCACCCGGCCTTTGATGTTCTGGTTTGACTTGTTAACAACTATGGCAATCAAAAATGAATTTGGCAATATCCCTATTCAAGCCTCCTCACCAATATACATCTCTCAAATCTCTATACATTTTGGTAGAACCAGGGTGGATAGAATAACAAGAATTATAGGGCTCATCAAGGATTTTCTTCTTCAAACCATCAACACAAGGCAGATACAACCTATCTTGGTACATAAGGGCACCATCTCCCCCTTAGGAGAAAACCTCTACTTTGCTCTTTTTACCGAGGCCTTCAATTCAAGCAAAGAGGAGTCAAGATCTTGTTTTGCTATCACGTCATCAACCAATGAAGATTTTGACCCATCAACAACAACAAAACTATCATCACCAACCTCTTCCAACCTAACCCCTAATCTAGTCAATTGAAGTACCTCCCTAGCAATTTCTTTATCACCACCATCATCATGAGCTAGGCTCACCATAAACACCCTACTCAAGGCATTCACCACAACATTAGCCTTACCCGGATGATAATGCACACTCATATCATTGTCTTTAAGAAGTTTTAGCCACCTTCTTTGCCTCAAGTTGAGATATTTTTTAGTGAATACATATTGTAGGCTCTTATGATCGGTAAATACATCCACATGTACCCCATACAAATGATGACACCAAATCTTTAAAGCAAATACCACAGCGGCTAATTCAGGATCATGAATATGATAGTTCTTTTCATGCACTTTGAGTTGCCTAGAAGAATAGGATATTACCTTACCATTTTGTATCAACACACAATCCAAACCAACCCGAGAAGCATCACAATACACCACACATCCCTCAAGCCCATCTGGTAGTAATAATATAGGAGTAGATATAAGCTTATCTTTCAATGTTTGGGAGCTCCCCTCAGACTCATCGGTCTACTCAAACTCAAACTTCTTTTGAGTTAATTTTGTCATAGGGGAAGCAATGAAGGAGAACTATTCATGAACCTTCTGTAGTAACCTGCTAGGCCTAAGAAACTCCTAATATTCAACGAGGTAAATGGTCTAGGTCAATTTCTAATCATATCGGTCTTCTTATAATCAACCTTAATACCATCCCTCAACACTACATGACCTAGGAAAGCAACCTCCTTCAACCAAAATTCACACTTTTCATACTTGGCATATAATTTCTCGTCCCTTAATCCTTGCAACACCAATCTCAAATGACCCAAATGCTTCTCTTTACTATGTGAATAGATCAAAATATCATCAATGAAGACCAAAACAAAGGAATCAAGGTAGGGTTTGAAGACCCTATTCATTAGGCCTATGAAGATGTCCGGTGCATTGGTCAATCCAAAAGACATCACCACAAATTCATAATGCCCATATCTAGTCCAGAAAGCCATCTTATGAATATCACGCTCCCTCACCCTCACTTGATGATACCAGAACTGATGGTCAATCTTAGATAAATAGTTAGCTCCTTGTAATTGGTCAAACAAGTCATCAATTCTTGGAAGAGGATAACTATTCTTTATATTGACCCTATTGAGTTGTCGGTAGTCAATACGCATCTTAAGGGACACATGCTTCTTTTTCAAAAATAACACTGGTGCACCCCAAGGGGATTGGCTAGGCCTAATAAATCCCTTTTCCAACAAATCCTTCAATTGCTCCTTTAACTCCGTCAACTCCACCGAAGCTATATGGTAAGGGGGAATAAAAATGGATTGAGTATCGGGAAGAAGATATATGCCAAAATCTATCTTCCTTTTGGGAGGGACACCGGGAAGGTCATTTTGGAAGACATCAAGGAACTCATTTACAACCAAAACTGACTCTATAGAAGAGACTTTGTACTCTATATCTTTAACCCTCACAAGATGATACAAACACCCTTACAGATCAACTTACAGGATTTAATGCAAGAGATAAACCTCCCTTAACCTCCACACCATGACTTTTCCACTCAAGGATGGGTTTATTTGGGAATTGGAATTTGACCCTATAGTTTATATAATCAATAGAGGCATAGTATGCATTCAATCAATCTATGCCAAGAATGACATCAAAATCAATCATATCAAACTTAACAAGATCACAAGGCAATATTTTATGCAAGATGCAAATCGAAAAATTTCTATACACTTTTTTAGATACAATAGATGCACCAATAGGAGTAGACACCTCATAAGATTTATGCAACAACACGGACTCAACATGAAACTTTTTAGCAACAAAAGGACTAAGAAAAGAAAGATTGACACCCGAATCAATCAATGCATATACATCAAAGTCAAAAGTTTTCAATATATCGGTAAAAACATCAGAGACTTCATCAACCCCTTACCTCCCCTGTAAAGCATAAAACCGATTGTGCCTTAGGGTACTACCTTGATGACCACCCCTAACCAATGGAATTGTATTTGCTCCTTGGCCTTTGCTATGGTTTCTTGGACAATTCATTTTCTTGTGACCAAGATCCCCACATCCAAATCATATATTAGAACCTTTGAAACATAGGCCCCTATGACCCCCTCCACATTTAGGATACCCACCAATAGGATCCACACCACCAACACCTTGAGGCCTAGGGAAGTCATTGGCAAATCCCCTATTAGTAGTATGAGAAAACCCTTGGCCTTGATAGATCCAGCTACCACTTTGGAATTTACCCTCAAAACGGTCCCTCTTGGCCTCATGACCTCTCCTCTTCCTCAATTTTTCTTTCTCCATTTGCTCGGCATATGTCATCAATCGGGACAAGTCCATGTCACTAATTAGCATGGTGGACCAACATTCTTCACTCACTAACTTGAAGACCCCCATCACAAATTTATTCATCCTAGGTCTAGGATCGGCTACCAAATGAGGAGCATACTTTGAAAGTTGATTTAACTTGAGGGCATACTCCCTTACACTCATGGAACCGTGCTTGAAATTCATAAATTCTACCAACTTGGATTCCCTAAGCTCAAGATGGAAAAATCGATTAAGAAAAGCCAGTTTGAACTCATTCCAAAACACCACATTACCATTTCCCTTTTCCCCTTGTATTGGTCATACCATATTTGGGAAACTCCTCTGCGTTGGTACGCTGCCAACACTGCCTTTTCATCTGGCCCAACACCCATGATAGACAAGATCTTATAGACCTCATCAATGAACTCTTATGGATCTTCATCCACCTTCGTCCCATATAATGCCGAAGGATTCATCCTCACAAAGTCCCTTACCTTAGCTCTCAGGATAATAGCATGACGGCCTTGAGGCCCTTGGTTGACTTGGTTAGCCATAATTTGGGAAAGCACAGAGAGAGTGTCCCAGAGCTTACCATTGGTTTGTTGCTCTTCGGGAGTTCAAGCCCTTCTTCCTTGAGTGTTAGGCATGACCTCGCATAGGAAAGAACAACCATTAGGGGTAAAAAATTACCATAACTCTATAACATGAAGTAGAACATGAAGAAGGGAAATATTTCCTAAAACGCTTTATAGCCTCTTATTCATATTTATGGTGTGCTTTACAACCATGAATGGGACTATAATCAATACGATATGTTGGACTCTGAGGATCTATCAACCTAGTGATCTAACATTCAGTTTATCACAACCCAAGCCTAGGGCCTAGACATGACATAGCAAATGGGAAAACCAAAGGAACCCCAAACAAGCCTCTTAATTTATCGTTATAGATTATTGATTGCGGAAGCATATAAAAGATATAAAGAGTAAGAAAAGAGGTACTACGGGGAAAATCTTGGATAACATTATAATAAAGAGACAATAAGTCAAAGCTCATTTCATAGAAACATATCCTATAAACACCTCTACTATATAGATAAGAGCAGTGGCCATGACAAAGCAACCGGGCTCACTCTTATAGTCAAAATAGAACATAAAGAAGAGTGTATCCATACGCAATAAGAGAAACATAGAAAAACGTCCCCAGAATAGAGGACTCACCAATTAGCTTGAGTAGTATCGAACAAGCCACGTGGAGGAGGAGGAGGCTCAATTTGGACACCGGTCCATACATGGTTGAAACGACCCCAAAATGTCCTTAAAAATGTGCCTCAAAATTCTTAGAATTTTAAATTTCATATATCTAAAAATCCATTTGTTATTTTGAGAATTTGATTTTATATTCCTGTTCAGGGGGTCAAAAGTAGGGGGAAAAGTGTCTAAGACCAATTTAAGAGCGAAAGATTAGCAATTATGAAATTCCAAAAGTGCAATTTCCAAGGCATTTTCATGTCACCTCCGCGACATGCCCCTATTCATTTTGGAGACTTTTTTTTAGTATATTCCAAGACTTCTAAGTCTTGGGCCTAAGTGCTCCCAAACGTGTTTTCACACATACATAGCCAAATTTCACCTTCATATTACCCAATACATTTTCCAATGTTCACTCAAGCACTTAGACATATTTTTTCTCCTAAAATTCAAGTCCCAAACCCTTATCCTAAACTAAGGTTCTCCTTGAAGGTTCTTCTTCAAGCTTTAAGTCTCCATCTCGAGTCTTCACCAAGTTCTTCTCTAAGCTAAGGCATGTGTGTTTCTTTAATGGGTTCCTTTCACCAATGATATCCAAGCCCCTTTTTACTCAAATTATATGATTTAAAGTTGATTAACAAATGGGTCTTGATTTATTATGAAATTCACTACACACTATGTTAAAGCTATGCACTATTATGACTGTTTTGCCATGTTTTGACTATAAATCTTTGACCTATTATAATATTTGAGGAGGAATTTTGATGTATATTGCTTAAGGGTGTCTCAAGGTGATGGTTGATGGTTTTACAATAGATTTTATTGCATGATTGCATCTCTATATTTCATGATTTAATACTAGCATTACACACCCTCTAAGTGTTTGATAAAATATCTGGATGTGGTTTCTTGAGGAGTTGAAGGTCCAAAGCATGAGATATGATATCAATGACTATATGATGATAAAATAAGCTTATGTATATGATATACTCTATATAAAGTGTTGCATTAGACTATACCTAATTCGAGGAGATAAGAGCCCAGGTAACCAAGGTGGGGTTTTTGTACTCCTCCAACCTTGTGAGGGGTTTGTACTTTGCCACTATGGTGATAAGATATGATTATTATCAACCATGTGAAGGGTTTTTATCATACAACCACCAAGAGGTTTGTACCTTGAATAGCAAGCTTGGTCTATTCTACACATATGATATCCTATATGAGTATGAGTTATTTAAGCATATTTTACTTAGGCATTGATCATACATGCCATATTGTTATATTATGCCTATTGATTAATATTATGAATTTTGATTATGATGTCTATATTTTATTGTATTGAATCTTACATACTTAGTACATTCAGACATACTAACGTATACTTTATGCCTATATGATGTCACTATGTAGGAATCGGTGCCCAAGTTGATCATCCTGCACCTCCACGTGGCTAGTTCGGTGCTACTCAAGCTACTTGATGAGTCCTCCACTTCGGAGACCTTAGTCTATGCTCTCTTGTTATGTACTGAGACACTCTTCTTTATGTTCTATGTGACTATGAGGGTAAGCCCGGTTGCTCTGTCTTGGCCCCCACTGTTATCCGTGTAGTAGAGGTGGTTGTTGGATATGTTATGTATCTATGATATAAGTTTAACTCTTGTCTTGTGACTATGATATTGTCCAAGCTTTTTCCTTAGCCCCTTTTGCTCTTATTCTTGCTCATTTAATATTTTTATATGCTTTTGTGACCGATGATGTGTAATGACAAGTTAAAAGGCTTATTTGGGTTTCCCCATTTACCATGTCACATCTAGGCCCTAGGATTGGGTTATGAAAAACTTTGTATTAAAGCACTAGGTTGATAGATCCTCAGAGTCCAACACAACGCGTCAATTAGAATCCTATTCATGGTTGTGAAGTGCACCATGACTATGAGTAGGAGGCTATGAGATGTTTTAGGAAATGTTTCTCTTCTTCATGTTCTATATTGTTCTATAGAGTTGTGGTGAGTTCCCCCCTCCCTCCCCCAATAATTATTCTTTTCTATGCTAGATCATGTCAAACACTAGAGGAGGAAGGGTCCAAACTCCTAAGGAGCAATCCACTGATGGTGAGCTTCAGGATACTCTCGCTATGCTTGCCCAAGTAGTGGCCAACTAAGTTAATTCAGGGTCCCAATCCCTTAACTACCCCAGGAGCTAACGTAAGAAACTTCATAAGGATAAATCCTCCGGTATTCTGTGGGTTAGTGGTGGATGAAGATCCACAAGAGTTTATCGATAAGGTTTACAAAATCTTGAATATCGTCAGTGTTGGACCAAATGAAAAGGCAGAGTTGGCGGCGTACCAACTCAAAGGGGTTGCCCAAATATGGTATGACTAATGGAAGGGTGAGAATGGGATTGGTAATGTGGTGCTTTGGGAGGGGTTCAAATTGGCCTTCCTTAGTCGGTTTTTCGTCTTGAGCTTAGGAAAGCTAGGTTAGTGGAGTTTATGAACTTGAAATAAGGTGTTATGAGTATGAGGGAGTATACCATAAAGATTAATCAACTTTCAAAGTATTCTTCTCATTTGGTGGCCGAGCCTAGATCTAGGATGAATAAGTTCGTGATGGGGGTCTCTAACTTGGTAAGTGAAGAATATTGGTCCACCATGCTAATTAGTGACATAGACTTGTCTCAGTTAATGACCTATGCAGAGAAAATGGACAAGGAGAAATTGAGGAAAAGAAGAGGGTGTGAGGCAAGAGGGCCCAATTTGAGGGTAAATTTCGAAATGGTGCTAAATTTCATCATGGCCAAGGTCCTTCTCATGATACTATTAGGGGGTTTACCAATGACTTCCCTAGGACTAAAGGTATTGATAGGGTGGCTGCAATTGATGTGTGCCCTAAATGTGGAAGGAGCCATGGAGGTCTATGTTGGAAGGTTTTTAATGCATGCTATGAATATGGGGAGCTTGGTCACACGAAGATAGATTATCCAGGAAACCGTGGCAAGGGTTGAGTCACAAATACGATCCCATTGGGTAGAGGTGGTCCTCAATGTGGTGCCCGAAGGCACAATTCATTTTATACACTGCATGGAAGGCAAAGGGTTAGTGATGTTCTCAATGTTGTTACCGACATACTGAAAATCTTTGACTTTGATGTATATGATTTGATTGATTTGGGTGACACTCTTTCCTTTGTTACACCTTTTGTTGCTAAAAAGTTTCATATTGTCCCCGAGTTATTGCATGAGTCATATAAAATGTCTACTCCTATTGGTGTCTCTATTGTTGTTAGGGAAGTATATAGGAGTTGTCCTATTCACATTTTGTATACGTTGTTGCCTTGTGATCTTGTTAAATTAGACATGGTTGATTTTGATATCATATTTAGGATAGATTAGTTACATCCCTACTATGCTTCTATTGATTGTAGAACCCATGGGGTCAAGTTTCAATTCCCTAGTGAACCCATCCTTGAGTGGAAAAGTCAAGATGTAGTGGTCAAGGGTAGATTCATTTCATGCATTAAAGCCCATAAGTTGATTTCAATGGGGTGTTTGTATCATCTTGTGAGGGTTAAAGATGTGGAGTCCAAAGTCCCTTCAGTTGAGTCTGTTCCGATTGATAATTAGTTTCTTGATGTCTTCCCAAATTACCTTCCCTGTGTCCCTCCCGAAAAGGAGATAGATTTTGGCATAGATCTCCTTACCGATACTCAACCAATATCTATTCCCCCTTACCATATCGCCCCGGCGAAGTTAAAAGAGTTAAAGAAACAATTGAAAGATTTGTTGGAGAAGGGATTTATTAGGCCTAGTTAATCACTTTGGGGTGGTCTGGTGATGTTTGTGAAAAATAAGGATGGGTCACTTAGAATGTTCATTGACTATCGACAACTCAATAGGGTTACCATCAAGAATAGGTATCATCTTCCAAGGATTGATGATTTATTTGACCAATTGCAAGGGGCTAGTTTCTTCTCTAAGATTGATCTTCAATCCGGGTACCATTAAATAAGTGTGAAGGACTGTGATATTCCAAAGACAGCCTTCTAGACTTGATATGGGCATTATGAGTTTGTTGTGATGTTGTTTGGGTTGACTAATGCACCGACCATCTTCATGGACCTAACGAATAGGGTCTTCAAACCTTACTTTTATTCCTTTGTTGTGGTCTCTATTGATGATCTTTTGATCTACTCACATAGAGGGAGGAGCATATGGGTCATTTGAGGGTGGTGTTGCAAAGGTTGAGGAAGGAAAGATCGTATGCTAAATATGACAAGTATGAGTTTTGGTTGAAGGAGGTTGCATTCTTCATTCATGTGGTGTCGGGGGATAGTTTAAAAGTGGATCCGAAAAAAATCGATGTGATTAGAAATTGGCCTAGACCGTTGACCTCATCAGATATTAGGAGCTTCCTAGGCCTAGCGAGTTATTATAGAAGGTTTGTGAATGGGTTCTTCTCCTTTGCTTCTCCTATGACAAAATTGACTAAAAAGAAGGTTAAGTTTGTGTGGACCGATAAATATGAGAGGAGCTTCCAAACATTGAAAGACAAGCTTGTGTCTGCTCCTATAATGTCACTACCGGATGGCCTTGATGGTTTTGTGGTATATTGTGATACTTTACGAGTTGGTTTGGGTTGTGTGCTGATGCAAAATGATAGGGTCATAGCTTATACTTATAGACAACTAAAGTTACATGAAAGAAACTACCCTACCCATGATCTAGAGTTAGCTGCCATTGTGTTTACATTAAAGATTTGGCGTCCCTACTTGTATGGGGTGTATGTTGATGTCTTCACCAATCATAAGAGCCTCCAATATGTCTTCACTCAAAAAGATCTTAACTTGAGGCAAAGGAGATGGTTAGAACTTCTTAAAGACTATGACATGAGTGTGCACTATCATCTGGGTAAGGCAAATATGGTGGCGGATGCCTTAAGTAGGGTGTCTATGGGTAGCTTAGCCCATGTTGATAGTGGTGACAGGGAAATAGCTAGGAAGGTGCATGAATTAGCTAGATTAGGGGTTAGATTGGAAGAGGCGGATAATATTGTTGTTGTTGTTAATGGTTCCAAATCTTCCTTGGTTGACGAGGTGATAGCAAAACAAGACCTTCACTCCTCCTTGCTTGAGTTGAAGGCCTTCGTAAAAGAGGGAAAAGTAGAGGTTTTCTCCCAAGGAGGATATGGGGCTCTTAGGTACCAAGGTAGGTCGTGTGTGCCTTGTGTTGATGGTTTGAGGGAGAAGATTCTTGATGAGACTCGTAATTCTTCTTACTCTATCCACATCGGTTCCACCAAAATGTATAATGACTTGAGTGTATTGGTGAGGAGGCATGAAGAGGGACACTGTCAAATTCATTTTCGATTGCCATAGTTGTCAATAAGTCAAAGTGGAACATCAAAGGCCGAGTGGCATAACCCAATACATAGAGATTCCTACTTGAAAGTGGGAGGAGATTAATATGGATTTTGTGGTTGGGTTGCCCAAGACCAGAAAAGGTTTTGATTCCATTTGGGTGATGGTTGATAGGATAAAACAATTGGCTCACTTTCTATCAGTTAAGACCACATAAGGGGCTGAAGAGTATGCAAGGTTGTATATCTATGAGTTAGTAAGGTTTGATGGGGTTCCTTTTTTTGTCATATCGGATCGTGGTTCACAATTCACTTTACACTTTTGGAGATCCTTATAAAGGGGTATTGGAACAAAAACTCACCTTAGTACGTCCTTCCACCCCTAAATGGATGGCCAAGCCATAAGAACCATTCAAATACTTGAGCATATGCTAAGGGCTTATGTATTGGAGTTGAGACATAGTTGGTATGACCATCTTCCTTTGATTGATTTCGCTTGTAACAATAGCTATCACTCTAGCATTGGTATGGCTTCTTTTGAGGCTCTTTATGAAGGACGTAGATCACCGGTTGGTTGGTTTTAGGTTGAAGAGGTAGTTTAATTGGGACCAAATCTGGTTATGGATGCTCTTAAGATAGTTAGGATGATTAGGGAAAGGTTGAATACAGCCTAAAGTCATCAAAAATCCTATTACAATATGAGAAGAAGAGACCTTGAATTCAAAGTGGGTGATTGGGTTTACTTGGAAGTTTCTCCAATGAAAGGAGCAGTCTATTTTGATAAAAAGAAGAAGTTGAGTCTAATATATGTTGGTCCTTATGGGGTCTTGAAGAGGGCTGGCAAGGTCGCTTATGAATTGAAGTTGCCTAGTGAAATGAATTTGGATCATCCGGTGTCCCATGTCTCTACGTTGAGAAAATGCATTGGTAATCCTAATGCTATTATATCTCTTGATGTTGTGGGTGTTATTGAGGATAACTTGACTTATGAAGAGGGTCCAGTTTAGATCTTGCATAGGCAAGTGAAGAGATTGAGGAACGAGGAGGTGGCATTCGTTAAGGTCCTTTGGAGGAACCAACAGATCGAAATACTACTTGAGAGACTGAGGCGCACATGCTAAAATGGTATCCTTAAATTTTTCACTCCACTCAAGCCTAAGGTACTAATTCTAAGTCCCCTATGTGATTACAAATCTTATGATTCAGCCCCTATGTCATTCATATGCATTGATGCTTAAGTTGACAAGTTTATGATGATTTTACACTTATATTGAGATTTTAAAAATGGTGATTTAAATGTAATGTTGCATTTTAGTTGGGGCCAATTTGTTTATATGATCATTCTTGTCTTGTACGTCCCTTTTACATTGGGTGATGGATGTTTTCAAGGGGGAGATATTGACACGACCACAAAAAATGCCCAAAAAATGCCTCGAAATGCTTGGATTTTAAATTCCGTATATCTCAAAATCCATTTGTTATTTCAAAAATTTGACTTCATATTCTTATTCAGGGTCTTAAAATTAGAGGCTAAAGGGTCTAATCCCAATTTAAGAGCAAATGATTAGAAATTATGAAATTCTAAAAGTGCAATTTCTAGAGGGGTTTCTGTGTCGCCTCCACGACACGCCCCTTTTCATTTTGGGGACAGTTTTTTTTAGTTTGGTCCAAGACATCTAAGTCTTGGGTCTAAGTGTTCCCAAATGTGTTTTTACCCATACTTATCCATATTTCACCCTCATATTACCCAGAACATTTTTTAGTACTCACTCAAACACTTAGCCATATTTTCACTCCCAAAATTGAAGTCCCAAACCCTCATCCCAAGCTACAGTTCTCCTTCAAGGTTCTTCTTCAAGCTTCAAGTCTCCATATCCAATATTCACCAAGTTCATCTCTAAGATAAGGTGCTTTATTTCATGGGTTCCTTTTACCCATGATACCCAAGATTTATTTTACTCAAATTGCATGATTTAAAGGTAATTTACAAATGGGTCTTGATTATTATGAAATTTACTACACACATGTTAAAGCTATGCACAGTTGTGATTGTTTTGCCATGTTTTGAGGTATAAATCTTTGATCTATTGTAAGATTTGTGGAGGGATTTTGATGTATGTTGCTTGAGGGTGTTGCAAGGTGATGATTGATGGTTTTACAATGGATTTTTTTGCATGATATCATCTTTATATTTCATTATTTTAAGTTTTTGATAAAATGTTCGGATGTGATTTCTCAAGGTATTGAAGGTCCAAAATATGAGATATGATATGGATGACTATATAATGATGAAATGAGCTTATGTATATGATATACTCAATATAAAGTATTGCATTAGACCATACCCCATCCAGGGGGATAAGAGCTCGGTAACCAAGGTGGGGGTTTGTATTCATCAACCATGTCAGGTGCTTATACTTTGCCACCATAGTGATAAGGTGTGATTATTATCAACCATGTGAGGGATTTGTACCACACAACCACCAAGGGTTTTGTACCTTGAATAGCTAACTTGCTCTCTTCTATACATATCATATCCTATATGAGTATGAGTTATTTAAACATGTTTTTCTTAAGCATTGATCATACATGAAATATTTTTATATTATGCCTATTGCTTAATATTATGCATTTTTCTTATGATGCCTATCTATTATTGCATTGCATCTTACATACTTAGTACATTCAAAAGTACTAACGCATACTGTATGCATATATGAGGTCACTATGTAGGAACTGGTGCCTAAGTTGAGCAGCATCCTCCTCCACGTAGCTAGTTCGGTGCTACTCAAGCTAGTTGGTGAGTCTTTCACTTTGGAGATATTAGTCTATGGTCTTTTGTTATGTATTGAGACACTCTTTTTTATGTTATATGTGACTATGATGGTGAGCCTAGTTGCATTGTCTTGGCCCCCGCTGTTATCTATGTAGTAGAGGTGGTTGTTGGACATGTTATGTATCTATGATATGAGTTTAACTCTTGTCTTTTGATGATGATATTGTGCAAGCTTTTTCTTTAGCCTTTACTCTTGCTCTTTAATGTTTTTATATGCTTCAATGTCCGATGATGTGTAATGACAAGTTAAGAGGCTTGTTTAGGGTTCCTTCGGGTTCCCCATTCACCCTGTCACATCTAGACCCTAGGTTTGGGTCATGACAATGGTGATATCATGTATGCAAGAGTATGCGTTAGTATGCCTCAATATACTAAGTATGGAGGATGCAATACAATAAGAGATGAACATCACAATCAAAATGCATAACAATAGGAAGAATATAATAATATGGCATGTGTGACCAATACTCAAGTAAAACATGATTAATAAATCATGCTCATATAATATATCATATGTGCAGAAGACACCAAGCTAGAATTTTAAAGTACAAACCTCTTGGTAGGTTGATGATGATCGCACCCATCACCCTGGTGTGTGTGGTACAAACTCCTCAACTAGGTTGATGAAGATCTCACCCATCACCCTGGCGTGTGAGGTAAAAACCTCTCAACTAGGTTAGTGGCAATATCACCTACCACCCTAGTATGTGAGGTACAAACCCCCTCAACTAGGTTAATGGCAATCTCTCCTACCACCTTGGTGTGTGAGGTACTAACCTCTCAAGTAGGTTACTTAGGCTCTCAGACCCCCCGGATCAGGCATGGTCTAACGCAACACTTTATGTAGAATATATCATATGCACAATCTATTATTATCATCATAACATCAGTCACATCATATCTCAAGCTTTGGACCTTCAATTCCTCAAGAACCATAACCGGATATTTTATCAAACACTTGGCGGGTGTGAAATGGTAGTATAGAACAATGAAATATGGAGATGAAATCATGCAAAAAAATCATTATAATGCCATCAATCAAGACCTTGAAACATACCCAAGTAATATACATCAAACCCGTCATCAAAATTTACTATAGAACCAAGATCTATTGCTCAAAACATAGCAAAATAGTCACAACTTTAATTAACTTTAACATAATTCATAGACATGTTCATACTAGTAAACCCATTTGTAAAATCAATTTTAAATCATGCAATTTAAGTAAAAAGGAGATTAGGGCACCATGGGTGGAAGGAACCAATGATTGAAAGCCACACACCTTATCTTTGGAGAAAGTCTTGGTGAAGCATGAAAATAGAGGCTTTAAGCTTGAACAAAATTCTTAGATCCGAAAGAAGTTTTGAGACTTGAATTTAGGAGTGAAAAATATGGCTAAGTGTTTTAGTGAGTATTGGGAAATCTTTAGGATGATACAAGGGTTAAATATGGTAAGTATAAATAACTACACATTTCGGAACAGTTAGGACCAAGACTTTAAAGTCTTGGACTGCAAGAAAATAATTAGGCAGAAAAACATGCATGTCCGCATCACGGACAAGACACGAAGGTCTGCTGAAAACATAAGAAACTACCTTAAGAATAATCCAGAAGCTCAATCATGTAATGAGAAAAGTCTGACCAGAGAATCGGGCTCGCATCCTACAAAATATAGCAAGGGGTGAGTACCAAATACACGATACTCAGCAAATGAACTACTAAACAAAAAATTAAGTAATATAGAATACAGGTACCACCAACACTCCAACCAAACCCCCACAACTAGAACCTGCATTAAGTCAGCCCAGCCTAACAGTTCACAATGTACATAGCATATAGCTCAATAACCATACCAACTATTATATATCAACAACACCAAGGATCAAGTGCATCTATCACAAGTTTCACAAAAAGCACTCACATGTTTATAAATGATAATGAGGTATAATGCAATGCAATGCAATATCAAATAAAATGATGCATGTCTGTCCTAGTGATACATACCTGCTGTCTCACAGTTTGGGACCCATAGGGGATATCTAGTCCATGTATCTATCGCGGTGTGCGATATGTCCTTCGAATCATAGTATCCATCGTGGTGTTTGACATGACTCTCAAATCATAGTATCCATCGCGATGTGTGGCATGTCCCTCAAATCATAGTATCCACCGCGCCATATGACACGACCCCCGAATATGGTTCATCCTCTTTAATTCTCATTATTTTCCAGTCCACAGAGTACTTGTCACAAAGTCAATGCAAATAGGCATGTTTACACAATAATGAGAAAATGCCTTATTTTAATAAAATGCATAGTTCATAACAACATAGTTTGGTACAACATCAACACTAACTCAATACCTCAATCATTCTCAACATCTCACACAAGAAGCACAAGATTCTATATACTTAACAAAGGTTAAGAAATTTACTTGTCTTATATAAAGTCTCGAACCATATCAATTCCAAAGCTTTTTCCTTTCTATGACACTCCAATTCACCAAGATCTATTCAAATATAGCATCATAATTATATAATGAATTTAACGACACTGAAATCGATTAATTTGGGTGAAAAGGATAAAATGGTCCAAAAATTTTATCATCAAAAAAATACCGTTGGGATCTTGGACTTTATACATGAAAATATTCCCCAAGTGATAAGGAATTCAACGGTGAAAACCAATTCAAAAATTGAGCTAATATGACGAAGAAATCGCATATTAAATTTTTCAAAATATATTAAAAACAAAGCAGCAAGATCACGAATTTTACCTCAAACGATGCACCAAAATTAATTTTGGAAACTCCCATGGTGTTCTCCTCGGAGAATATACAATTGAGTCTTTTGAATCACTCAAATCCGATCAAAATTGAGAGAGAAAACATTGGTTGAAGTTTGGGGAAAGTTTACAAATGTTCTACATAAACCTGTAGCTTTAAGGGTTAGAAACCAGGTCTGCCACATGGCAGGACCTTATTGGGCCATGTCACCTGCCCCTTTCAGCAGTTTCAACAATCTCTGAAACTTAAATTCAATGCTCCCTTCATTTGAAGTCAGAAAAATACAGTTCATATATGAAATCTGATTGGAAAAGACATTCCAAATTGATTGGTATGGTCAAAATTCTCATGGGAGATCATTTTATTCCAAATATGAGTCCTATTTATCAATATCAAAAACTATCGAAGAGACCAAAATACCTCTAAAAAGCCTTGGGAACTGAGAGAAAGGTCCTTCTCTACCATATTCAACGTTTCGGATCCAATGGAATATCAGAATTATCAATTAAGGCCTCCTTGATCCAAAATCTAAGAAAGCTCATTTAAACTAGTTTTGAATTTAAAAAATTAAAATATTCTTAGAAGCTCTAAAAATTGTAGTGGAACCATTTTTAGCATTAGTTCGACCATCTGGGACTATTGATCATCATCATCAAAAACATACCCAGTGCCTCGAAAGGCTCCTACTCATTGCGTGGTGAGGGAGGTTGAATGTATGCAACCTAACCCCTATGTTTAAAAACATAAAGCGGCTATTTTCAGATGACCCATGAGGAGCGTCGAAAGTTGCATTGACTA
>JAOTQJ010012311.1:0-17789 GCA_025642045.1 Solanum sejunctum | reverse complement strand
TAAGTTGATGAGTACAAACCCCCAACAAGGTTGATGGGTGCAAGCCCCCAACAAGGTTACCCGGTCCTACCACCCACAAAATTAGGTGATCAAGGTACTAACCCTTGAATAAGGTTACCCGGGCCTATAACTCCCCGAGTTAGGCTTGGTCATCCCTAACTCTATAGAGATAATATCATATATATATGTATATACACACTCCTTTCATCATCATATACATACATTCCCTTTCATCATCATTTTGTCATTATTTTATCATCATATCATCATTATTTCACCATCATTTCATCATTATAAAGTCATTCAACTCACAAGACATGCATAGACCCTTCAATTTCTCAAGAACCCATAACTGGATATTTTATCAAACACTTAGAGGGTGTGTAGTACTGGTATAAAACCATGCAATTCGAGAGTGAAATCATGCAAGAAAATCAATGTAAAACTTCCAATAGATACTTGGTAACACCCTTAAACAATATGCATGAAAACCCTTCATCAAATCTTATAATAGATCTTAGATTTATACCTCAAAACATAATAAAACAGTCACAATTTCCTAAGTCCAACAGAGTGTGTAGTGATTTTCATAATAGATAATACCAATAAGTATATCATCTTTAAATCATGCAAATTAGGGTAAAAGGAGGCTTGGGCATCATAGTTGAAAGGAACCCATAAAAGAAAACTACATACCTTATCTTTGGAGATGAATTTGATAAAGATTGAAGATGGAGACTTGAAGCTTGAGTGCAACCCTTACGAATTCGAAAATAGTTTTGAGACTTGAGTTTAGAAGTGAAATATTTGGTTAAGTGTTTACATAAGTATTAGGGAATGTTTAAAATGATATGAGGGTAAAAAATGGCTAAATATATGTATTTCACATTTGGAGACAGTTAGGCCCAATACTTCAAAGTCTTGGACCGCAAAAAAAATAACTGGACAGAAAAATATACATGTCAACGTCGCGGACAAGATGCGAGAATAGAGTTTCTTGATCTGCGTGCCCTTGGTGCATCACACCAGGGGCGTGAAAAGATCTCTGGAAATTATCACTTTGAAAATTAAAATTGCTAATAGTTTGCTCTTAAAATGAGGTTAGACCCATTTACCACTCAAAATGACCCCTGAAGAAGAATATGAAGTCAGATTTTAGGTATCATGCACAAATTTGAGATATATGAAAATTATGATTCTAGGAACTTCCGAGGCACAATTTTAAAAGCTTTTTGGGGTTGTTATAGTGGTCCACCCAGTTCCTTTTGTGCTAAGAGATATGACTCTTTAAAGTTGACCCTTCTATCAGTACTTGTGAAAAACTTAGCTAATCGAATTCCTTTGAACTTTGCTTGATGTACGAGACCCATGATGGCCTTACACAACATAAATAGGATCGAGTGGAGGGCTTGAAAGTGAACTTAGATTAAGCTTGGAGGTTCCATGGGATCCCCCGATTAGAGTTCGAAAAGAGGATTCGGAAAGAGCTTGAGCGAGTGAATGATAAGCTAAGGGTTTAGAATAAGAACGAATAGTAATGAAGGAGTTTAAATTGATTTTGGGGTCCCATATAGGGGTCACACAGCCCGTGGAGGCTTCCATAAGGTGTCTACTTGGTCCAAGACTTTTCGGAACTAAATTCCAAACATCACAAAAACTATACAAAGTTCGGGTCCTTACAATGAGAAAGTTGGGGCACGTCTAGAGAAGGAGATGGAAATAAAAGGGCGCATGTAGTTGGGTTAGTGTATTATAGTATGGGATATGATGTAGTGTATTAGGTATAAGTTGACTGAAATAGGAGGGTTGGGCCGGTTAGAAGGATATTGGGCCAAAATTTGGTCCTAAATAGGACGAAAAATCTGACCCACATGGTCTGAAACAAGGATTTAGAGGGGAGGTGATATTGAATTTAAAACATAGCCATTCGGATTGAAATTAAGGACAATTTAGGATTTAAAAGTATAGCTAGTTGAATTAATTGGCTAATTTGTCTAAAAGATGAATCAAAATAAATCAATTAAAAAGCTTCTTAAATTTACTAAAGTAAAATAATTTTTTTAATTATTAACTAATTAATTCAAAAATAATTTATAATTAAACTAAGATAAATAACAAAAAATAAAATCTTTTTATTTTGAATGATTATGAAAAAATAATGATTAAGTACGTAATTATAAAATATATGAAAAATACATATTTTTAAAATATTAATCACTAAAAATAACTTAAGAAAAATATTTTTTTTGAATTCAAATATAACTATTTCAATTTGTTGAAACATTAAAGAAACTTGATAATTAATTTATATCGTGGAAGGTCAAAATTGGGAATCACCACCCGTGCTTCACATCGGATGAACTATCCCAATTAGCTAACAGGTTATTGATTTTGTTGTGCTGTTGATTATGTTATTGAAAATTCAAAAGCATAAGTTTTCCAACACGTGTTCACATTCTAAGTCAATTTGACTTTAGCAGTTTCGAGAAAAAAGATATATGTTGTCACTTCGGCTTTATTCTAACTTGCACCATAAACTTGTTTAAAAAGATGTTCATAAAGTTATCTAACTATGAGTTTATCTTAATGCAATTAATCTCCCTATTTGGAGACAAAATCACTATTTTATTTTTCTTCTACTGTATGTCATGTTTTTACCTATCTACACACTATTTATTTTATTATCATTATCAAAATTTTCTCATAATAGTTTTTGTCCGTTTAACTTCGGACTTAAAATGTAATGAGTCTTTCTAGCAAGCCTAAAGAATAATATTATATTAGAATCATCTGAAATTCAAATAATAAAGATAACCAACAAATGTTGTCTTAGTAGATGGATTTCATAGTGAGTCCACACAATCTATCACAAGAATAGACAACTAAATAATTATTCAAATAGTTATTTATTTATTTCACAGATACCTCAACTTGCAAGCTTGCCCTTCATTTTGAAAGGGAGGGAATGGTTGTACTACTACGTTTTCATAGAGTAACAACTCGATAAATCTTGAAATAACGACAATTTTGTTGTTAAATGCATCCTATAAATATTATCGTAGTATAATTGCTAGCTTTGGGGCAGCCACGTTCCATGTTTCAATGCGACGAATTCATCCTCGTCGGAGGATTGTCACTGGAGAATAAATTAAAGTTTAATTTATTTATTTTTTACACAATATGGAGTAAACAACTATTATATATACTCTTGTGGTTAGCAACCCAATAAATATATTTTTTGTTTTCATTATGGAGCTCTGAAGAACAGCTATTACAAGCAAATTGAATATCGATAACTTTATGGATGATTTCATATCTCATTCTTTAAAAAGATAAACACAAAATTTGCTTTACAATTTTTTGTACTTATGCCTAATCGGTGACAAATTGCTGACTTTCGTCACATTGTTTGTACTGACTCCTTTTCTTTCTTGTCTTCTTCTTTGATTGTACATAGACGTTATGCAAAAGTCTCCGTAATGCTACAAGTTTCTCATTTTTATCAAAATTTTCAAAAGTAATAATTTCATGACTGTTTTTTTGCTTTCTGACATGAATGTTCTTTAGAGCTCATTGCATATTGTATCTAGTAGTGGCTGGGTCGGATTAAGAAAATACGCGTCAATAATTAACCCACACATATTTATTTACAACACACATTAATCTGTAAAATATGTTTACTTCAAAATTAATCATGTAAATTGAAATTTTGACTATCCTATTTAAATTCAAATGTGTTTTTTTTCTTTTAAACTAATCAAAGAAGGTTGTATGTTTGTACTTTCTTTTTAATATTTCTACATATAACCAGGACTTATGTCGAAAAAATGAAAGTCATAATTCTTAACTACATCTATATTAAAATAAATACATTAAAGTTGAGCAAGTTATATTGATTTTTTTTTTTACCATAAACTATCAAAATTAAATTTTAAAATATTAAATTAATTTGATATTTTAAAAATTAAAAATAAAAAATATTTACCAAATTTTCAACATAGTCACTCCTAGCTAAATATGAAAACATTTTGTAGTATTTAAAATCAAATTTTAAAAATATTAAATTAATTTATTGCTCTCGAACGTCTATGTTTTTAAAAAATGTTACAAGACTTATAGGTTTCAGTAGTCTTTGGACATAAAACACATGTATTGCTTGTGTATTCATATCAATTAGCATAAACTTTTTAACATGATATAAGTAATATTAAAATCTGTAAACAACAAATAACTGAAAATCTAAAAAATAAAAATGCACTTGAAATTGATTAACTTAGCGGTGACAAAAAAGATCTGAAACAAAGAAATGACAATGATTTGAAATACTGAGATTAAATGAAATGTAGATCTAATTAGAATGAAATAATATCCTAATAAGTAGATGAAATCTTGAAAATATTTCTATTAATTTATAAAAACTAACAGAAATGTATTTTGATAGAAAATCAGACTATATATAGGCAGAAATGTTATCTTGGTCTCAATCTTCTGTCTACTCTCCAGAAAAAATTCACAAGAATATTATATAGAACAAGGTAAATTACTCGCGCTTTGCGTAGGATGGACTATCCCAATTAGCTGACATGTTATTGATTTTGTTGTGGAGTTGGTTACGTCATTGAAAATTCAAAAGCATAAATTTTTCAGCATGTGTTCACATTCTAAGTCATTAAACTTTAACAGTTCAGAAAAAAGAGATATATTTTGTCACTTCAGCTTTATTCTAACTTTCATCATAAACTTGTTTAAAAACATGTCTATAAAGTTATCTAGCTATGAGGTTATCGTAATGCAATCTCTCTAGGGGGTTTAAAAACATATCTGTAAAGTTATCTAGCTATGAGTTTATCGTAATACAATCTTTCTAAGAGGAGACATAAGAGAATTACCATCTTATTTTACTTCTGGTGTATGTCATGCCTTTACCTATCTGCACAAAATTTATTTTATTAACATTATTAAAATTTGCTCATAATTATTTTTACCCGTTTAGCTCGGACATTAATTTTAATGTCTCTCTAGCAAGCCTAACAAATAATATTATATTAAAATCATTTGAAATTTAAATAATAAAGAAAACCAACAAATGTTGTCGTAGTAGACAGATTCCATAGTAAGGCCACACAATCTATCACGAGAATAGACAATTAAATAATTATTTAAATAGTTATTTATTTATTTTGACTGATACGCCAACTTGGAAGCTCACCCCTTCATTTTGAAAGGGAGGAATTCGTTGTACTACTACGTTTTCATAGAGTAACAACTCGAGAAATCTTGAAGTAACGACAATTTTGTTATTAAATAAATTCTGTAAATATTATCATAGTATGATTTCTAGCTCTGGGGACAATCAAGATCCATGTTTGTATCCGAAGAATTCATCCTCGTTGGAGGATTGACGCCGTAGAATGAATTAGAGTCTAATTTCTTTTTTTTTCCACACAACATAGAATGAAGAATTGTTGTATATATTCTTTTGGTTAGCTACCTAACAAATTTATTTTTTGTTTTCATTACGGAGCTCTAAAGAACAACTGTTACAAGAAAATTGAATCCCAACAACTCCGCGGATGATTTTATATCTCATTTTTGAAAGAAAAAACACAAAACTTATTTTACAATTTTTTGTACTTATTCACAATCGGTTATAAATTGATGACTTTCATCACATTTTTTTGTGTACTGATTCCTTTTCTTTCTTGTCTTCTTCTTTGAATTGTAGATAGACATTCTGCAAAAGGCTCCATAATGCTCCAACTCTCTAATTCTTATCAAAATTTTCAAAAGCAATAATTTCATCACTGGATTTTCAGTTTCTGCCATGAAAGTTCTTCAGAGCTCATTGCATATTAGTATATGGTAGTGGCCGGGTCGGGTTAAGAAAATACGCGTCAAAACATAACCCGCACATATTTATTTACAATACATGTAAATATATAAAATATTATTAGTACAAAATTAATTATGTAAATTGAAAATTTGACTATCCTATTTAAATTAAAATGTTTTTTTTTTCTTTTAAACTGATCAATGAAGGTTGTATGTTTTTACTTTCTTTTTAATATTTCTTCATATAACTAGGACATATGTCAAAAAAATTAAAGACATAACTCTTTACTACTTCTATGTTAAAATAAATACATTAAAGTCGAACAAGTTACATTTATTAATTTTTTACCGTAAAATATCTGTGACACCCCATAACTCGATCCTTGCATGTATCTATGTTTCAAGTCTCACTCTTATATGTGGAAAGTGCAGTAGGGTCATAAGAGACCTCTAATGTCACGACCCAGACCTAAGGTCTAGGAGTGACATCGCGAATAGGAACCTGAGGGTCCCCAAACATGCCTCAAAGTATTCAAATTCACATCATCGGTTCGGAAGTGTATTTAAAATATAGACATATAGGTCTAAGGGACAGGAAAATAAGACTCACGCTATGAGGATATCATAGGAAAAGGGATTAACATGGATTCACATAACACGTAGCACATAAAGACTAAGGGGTGGGGTAAGTATGATCATTCTATGGGGGCAATTCGAGACTCAGGATTTTTCACATTTTCACGTCACACATACCTAAATATCATAATCCTTATAACAAATCCATAATAGACATATCCAAAAGATATCCATAACCGTAAGCTCCAAATACAACACTTAACACGTAGATCTGACAAGAGTCTCAAGATGTCCAACAATGCCTCTAGTGATAAAATGGGACGAGGGCTAAGACATGTCCCCGTCTCACACTCAAAGTATATATAACATAAGTAAAAGCTACATAAGGTAAAAGAATGATGGCTCAACCTTAAAAGATAGGACTCATCACAACAAATGTCTCAAAATCCGATCTAGCCATTGAATAGTGGATGAAACTAATTTTCGGTCTCTACATGGTGAGATCATGTAGACAAAAGTATGTGTTAGTACGTTGGAATGTACTAAGTATGCGAGGTGCAATGCATATAACTTACCAAAACTTGCATATCAATGTTAGATGGCAAGGGCACATAATATAAAATGAGATTTATACCAAGGAATATAACATAACAAGATGCTATGAAATTCATGATGCATAAAATGCAAATAATGCTTACATATATAGTGGGGATATGACTTTAACCGATATTACAAGCCCATTCGGCTATTACACAGATTTGCCCGATGTTGACCTCCCATCAGTTAGAGAAGATTATTTGTCAAAGGTAATCTACGCCACACCTTACGACCCAGTTTTGCGTATGTGGTGGCCACCTTCTTTACAACCCAGTCATTTCAGATGTATTTTCATTGTCATATCATATCAATAAATGAATAACCATCCCTTAAAATCCAATCATTTCGGTAAGGCTTTCATTCCTATGTTGGCACATAGTTCAAGGAAAGAGAGAAGACCCTTGGGGATAGCCCTGGCACCCCTACTCCATCAGTGCTAAGTCAAACATCCCACAATAATACTTATACAATACATGATTTCAAAGAGACAATATTCATATCCAATTCTTCAATGCGCATTTAGACTCAAAAGCCAAAACATAGTTCATAACCATAATACTCATGCATAAGAATAGCCCAATCATTAAACAATATGGTGCAGGCAACCAATATACTCAAAGAGTCAATAACAATATACATTGATGTGATCACATTCTTGTCATAACAAATATTTTATCAAAATAATATCATAGAACATAATTGGGTTTAACCCACTTCATAATTTCCATAATAATCCAATGATATGAATGCAAATGCCATGATTCATGTGAGAAAAGCATAAGTAACTAAGATTCAATCTAAAATCAACATTATAATATGAAATTAAAGTGAAACCAAAATTAAATTCACATATAAAATCAGAATATAATCACCAATGCATATACAAGCCTCGAAAAGGGACATGCATATTCATAATTTCATAAACCCAATATAATTCATCATATTCTAGTTTAAATAACTTAAAATTATCAAATAAGTACTACTATGCACTAATTTAATTTAATAAACAAGACAATTGAAAAAATAATTTTAAAGTGGATAAAATTCATGAAAAGTGCTAGAAAAGTTTTGGGTCTCTTGGGTTGAAAGGAACCAAAGATCAAACCCATATACCAATACCCGATTGAAAAAATTCCAAGAAAAGTTTGAAGAAGACTTGAATTTGCCTTGATCCCCAAGTTAAAAATCTTCAAGAGTTCTTGAGAGGAATTTGATAGAGTTTAAAATGTGAGAAGTAAGTTTTGAATGTTTGGAATAGGGTTTAGCTCTTTAGAAAGTCATTAGAATAGCACTGGAAATCCCAAAAGAACAATAGAAATAACTGAATTTATGAAAACGCCATTAATGAAACAAAATTTAGAAAAACCCACGTATACCCCTGCACAGACGAGTTCTACAAAAATGGGCATTACATCTTTATCCAAACTCTAAATTAGGTAGAACCATCTGCATTGGAAAGTTAATTCAAAGTGCTTTATTTTGATAGGTCGTAGGCCACCCATTTCATTTTGTGCTAAGAGATAGATCCATTTAAAGTTGACCCTCCTATTGGTACTAATGAGAAACTTAGCCAATAAGATTTCTTTGAACTTGACTTGATGTAGGAGACCAATGATGACCATAAATAATATAAATATGATTGGAGTGAACTCTTAAGAGTGAACCTAGCTTGAGCTTGGAGATTCCCATACTTAGAATATCTTTAAGCCAGAAGTGAGCCACATAGAAGGGCCATACAGGTCGTACCACTACATATGGCATCAACCTTATCCAAGATAAAATCTTCCATGACAAAAGCGAAGCAACACTTAGGATAACTTTCACCTTTCAGGCTATACAGGCACCCTCATGACCCATGGGGCATCCCATGAGCCTTGTGAGGGCCATCACACAGCCTACCACATGGTCTGTGGAGTGTCACATGGACCGTGAGGGGTCAAGTGTGATGTTCTTGGTTTTAATTCCCACAATTTGGAACTAAACAATGTTCAATGGCCAAGGGCCAAGGGCCACTGCACTATACCCTACGCAGTCTGTGTGACCTCACACAGGCCGTGGGGTCCTCTTTGGAATGCTACTTGGTACAAAATATTTCAAAAAATAAAATTTCAAGCTCCAACAAAATGGTACAATACTCAGATCATTACATCTAGTACTTAGTCGAGTTCAAAATTTTCCTATAAGTTGAGTTTCTCGTTTTAAATTATGCAAGGGTCAATGCTAATGACAATAACTCTTAGAACATATAAGACTAAATGTCCCATAACATACCAATTGAAATCCCTTTTGAAATTACTTTCCAACGCAACTTGTTTTACCTTATTTGGAGTTTGGAGTCAAAAGTTATGGCCATTTTACTGAAGACTATCTGAGCAAAGTGCCTTTTACAAAATCCGTTTATGATCCATAAATCAAAGTATGGCCCGTCTGCTAAATCGTAGCAAAAGTCCTGAAACTTCACATTTTTGGTCTTATACTTTATGAACCAATCTATGGGCCATAGAACACTCTATGGGTCATAGAATGGGGCTCATAAAATGATCTACAGACTCCACGATTTGCCCAAAAGTTTAAAAAAGCTTCCCTACGGGCCGTAAAAGCTTCTACAGGCCATAGTGTGTCTCATAGACGACGCGATCAACAATTTTAAAGAGGATTATTTTCATCATTTCTCACTCTTTTAAGCCTAAACTTGTCAATTTTTACCTAATTAAATTCCTAGAACGTAACTTATCATATCATTAACGGTCAAACACTCTAAGAACTAATGTAGTTTCAAAGGGGCGAAAGCTAGAGCTTCACAAACTTTCTCTAATTCCTTCAAGAAACTAATTCCCCAGGTATGTGAGGACCTCCAAAAGTTATTCTACTATTATTTTAGTATCTATAACCACTAGGTTCTACCCAAAATCATATTTATAAGTTGAGATCAAGATTCTCCCATTACTAGTCAATTTCATCAAAGTACTTATCCATGCATTTCTTTTGATAAAGATTATGATATTTATCGATTCCATTACAAAATTATGTTATTGAGACATGATTTACAGTTATTATTGTATTTATGATAACCCTAAATCTATTTCATGAAAAGCTATTATATTCATAGTTTTGAGTTGAGTTTAAGAAGTACTAAAAACTTTTGCCCTTGTAAAATATCTAAGTAATTGGGATCATGTTGAAACACCTTGCATTGATGCTACTTTCATAAAAAGAAGAGAGTTAAGTTGAGAAAAGTTTAAGAAAATCTAAAGTGGGCTAAGTCCCAAAAGATAATTAGACATTTGAGAACTCTTACTCTTTAATACATGAGCATCATAAAAGTTAATTTGGGAACAGTATTGAATACCGATATGAGTGAGAGTAATAATAACTTGAAGTCATAAACTACGTAGCTAGCGTAGGATAGGATTGTACCATGAGTACAAACCCTCACTTACAACTAAGATGGCCTAGTTTTGGGATGAATCTACTCCCCTAGTTTTCATCCCTTACCCTGGCAAAGTATTGGACGGCTTTAGTAGCGTGGGAAAGATGTTGTATCATCATAACGCTTATAGTGGTGGTTGTCAGTTAGAGAAAGTTCCCAAGCTAAAATAAACTAGTTTCTACATATGTTCTACTTTCAGCATGCACTTCATTTCTTACTTATTTTATCTTATTTTAAGACATGTTTTGGTTACTTTGAGTATAGTGCTTTATCTTAAGTTCCCATTTTAGCAATTTTAAGTACCGTACATTCTATGTATTGATGTCCTTTGGACCTGCATTATTTTATGATGCAGATATAGGTGACAAAGTTCCTCAACAGATGCTTCATTGAGGACCAGCTATCCATCCTACTATGCGTGAGGCCTCTTATAAGTTAGGGGCCTTGGAGTCGTTATATACATTTTGTTTTTATTATTTCTTTTTAGTTATGGTTACCGTGGGCCTGTCACGGTAGTTGTGTAAGACTATTCTAGTTAGATATTTCATAAACTCTGTGACAGATGTTTCAGTTCTTATTTTCTGTTGCTATTGAGATATTTCCACTATTAGATTATTTAGATATTTGCAGTATCTTTAGCTCACTATATTTAAGCCTATCACCAATCATTCAAGTCTTCCGCTGAAAAAAGTAGCTAGGCCAAGTGGTTCGCCTGGGACTAGAAATTATTCTGGGTGCCGACCACACCTAGAGGATGAACTCGGGGTGTGACAATATCAAAATTAAATTTTAAAATATTAAGTTAATTTGATATTTTAAAAATTTAAAATAAAAAATATTTACCAAATTTTCAATACAGTCACTCCTAGCTAAATGTGAAAATATTTTGTAGTGTTTTAAACCAAATTTTAAAATATGAAATTAATTTACTGCTCTCGAATGTTTATGTTTTTGAAAAATGTTACAGAACTTATAGGTTTTATTGGTCTCTGGACATAAAACATATGTATTGGATGTATATTCATATTTATTTGCATAAACTTCTTAAAATGATATAAGTAATTAATATTAAAATTTGTAAACAACAAATAATTGAAAATCTAAAATCTAAAAATGCACTTGAAATTGATTAACTTAGTGGTGACAACTTCTCAAATGAAGAAATGACATGGATGTGAAACAATGAGATTAAATGAAATTTAGATCAATTAGAATGAAATAGTATCCTAATAAGTAGATGAAATCTTAAAAATATTTTGTATTGAATTCATAAAAACTATCGGATATTTACTTTGATAGATAATCAGACTATACAAAGGCAAAAATGTTATCTTGATCTCTTCTATCTACTCTCTATAAAAAGTTCAAAAGAATATTATTATATAAAACGAAGTAAACCGCCTGCGTTTTGCGCCGGATGAACTATCCCAATTAACTGACAATTTATTGATTTTGTTGTGCTGTTGATTATGTTATTGAAATTCAATAGCAAAGGTTTTTCACTATGTGTTCACATTTTAAGTCAATTTGACTTTAACAGTTCTGAGAAAAGAGATATATTTTGTCACTTCGACTTTATTTTAACTTGTATTATAAACTTATTTCCAACTATGAATTTATCTTAATGCAATCTCTCTAAGTGGAGACAAAAGAGAATTGCTATTTTATTTTGTTTCTGGTGTATGTCATGCCTTTACCGATCTGCACATAATTTATTTTATTATCATTAATAAAATTTGCTCATAATAGTTTTTACCCTTAAAACATCGGACTTTAATTTTAAGGAGTCTCTCTAGTAAGCCTAAAAAATAATATTATATTAGAATAATCTAAAATTCAAATAATAAAGATGACCAACAAATGTGTCTTAGTTGTCTCGCCTTAGAAAGGTACTCTTGATGTGGCTAACATTTGAGGAACCTTTGTTGATTCCTCAAGAGAACCTCTTGACCTCATCATCTCGTCATACTCGATCACGGAATAAATATTCAAGGAAATAAACATAGTTTCCAATAGTCAGGTTTGGAAATAAAAAAAATAATCAATAATCCTCAACTCAATGTCTATGAAGCCTTTATCCAAAAATGTAGGTGGTACCATGATAGACCATGACTACAACAGTCAGAAGAAAATAAGAATCATCAATAAAAATAGAAGGGCTCCTCCGAAGGCAGGGAGGGCTCACCAAATATGGAATCAACAAGCTGGACCTCAATGAAGTGCTGATTGATGTCTTCTATCATATGTATCTGCAACATTAATAATGCAGGCCTAAATAAACGTCATTACATGGAATATACTGGTATGAAGAATGGCTCAAGGAAACAGTAAGCTCAAACTTAATAGTCAACTCGACTTGGACTTAACTCCTCAACTCCTAACTCAACTTAATGAATATGTAAAGTTTAAAGTTTGAAATCATGCTTTGAAAATTATTCAATGTGATGGAACTCCGTTTAAAATATGATATGCTTAATCAACTATTGCTTGTATGTTTCTTTAATCATCATCCAATCCCACCACCATTAATTTGGTGATGTACAATAAAGGTGACGTTGTTGCCACACCTATCCTACACTTGCCAAGGTATAGGATGATCAACTCTCTCTTGGATCCAAACTAAATGTCCATCATTTTGGGACATATGTCACTAGAGTTAACTGCACGACTATCCTATGCTGGCAATATAGTTTATGGGCTAGAGTAGTTATTTACTTGCTCCCATATCGGTGCTCAATACTCCTCGCAAGACTAAAACAGACTCATGCCAGTCAACTCAAACTTATCTCTTAAATTGTCTTAACTCAGCTTAATCAGAGTTATCAGTCATGCATCCAATCTTAACTCAATTTAGACTCAAACAATCATTTAGACTCCACCCTATCATGCTCATCACATAAAATAATAGGATGGTCATTCAATATACATGAATACAGACAATACTCTCCATATTCTTAATCATACTTAATTTTCTCAACTCTAAAATACAACAAATTATATATAGAATATTGCAGATTAAGATACAAAGCATTAAAGCAGGTTTTACACTCCAATTTCAATTGACCAGAATGTAATTCATTTATTTACTCATAATTACGCATAAAAACGTATAGTACATTCAAGTAACTGAAAGATTAGAATCATGAGATTTTTAATACCCAATTGTTAGGCATAAATTAGACTCAAGTAGGTGGGAGGGCAGGCGGATGGACTCAGTACCCTAGACGTAGCCAGCACCTAGAGATTATTGCTAGTCCCCAAGTGAACCACTTATCCTCATCATATCCATCCAATCAATACACTCTATAAAATCAGCGGAAGTCTAAAGATAGCAATGGGTAATCTAGTCTAAAAATAATATCAAATAAGATAAAAGGCTAGTAGAAAGAAACTAGTTCAATAAGTTTCATCATCAACACTCCAACTCTAATTTATGAAGCCTCTACCACTATCAAGTGGTGCCAATGATAGACCCATGGCTACCTGAAAATAAAATAAAGTTAACTCAAAGTTTAACTCTAATAGCAAGTGAACATAAATGCAATGATCCGCCGAAGTAATAGAGTCTCACCAACTCTACTAAAATGCTCAGATCCTCAATGGTGCACCTATTGATAATATTTAGTACCTACCTTGCTTCATAAAATGATGCAGTCCAAAAGCGGACTTCAATACATGAAATGTACTGGTATGTAAAACAGCCAAATGAAACTAAAATAGGAAAAATAATATAAAACAACATCAACTCAAAATTATACTCAGTTGTATGCTAAATATCTATCTAAAGCAAGAATAAAGAGTAGAGAAGTGACCAATCAACCAAATCAAACCTTATCAATAAACTAAGACACAACTCAAAGGAACTCAACTCTACTCATCTCAACTCAACTCGGCTCAGAGTACTCGATGTTGGAACTTCCTGAAATTTCTCTCATCCAACAACAATCACTTATGAGCAAATGATTATGCAACAATCATGAAATGACCCTAAAAGTGCCAAAAAATGTGCCTCAAAATGCCTGAATTTTAAATTCTATATATCTCAAAATTCATACAGAATATCAAAAATCTGACTTCATTTTCTTATTTAGGGCGTCAAAATTAGGGAGAGAAGTGTCTAACCCCAATTTTGGAGAAATCGAATCATAATTTCAAATTTTTAAAATTTTGATTTCCAGAATCAGTCCGCGATGGTGTCGTGATGCACAACTATCACGAACATGTGTAAACATGGTTTTCGTGATAGGTCCACGACTCGGACCTATGTAAATTCTGCCAAGTTATTTTTCTTGGAGTTCAAGACTTTTGATTCTTGGGCCTAAGCATTCCCAAACATGATTTTACCAATACTTAGCCATGTTTCACCCTCATATTATCCTAAACATTCTCAATACTCACTCAAATACTTAGTCTTATATTTCTCTCAAAATTTAAGTCTCAAACCCTCATTCAGATCTCAAGATTCTCCTTAAAGCTTCAAGTGTCTATCTCCAATCTTCTTCAAGATTTCTCCAAAAGTTAAGGT
This sequence comes from Solanum sejunctum, assembly GCA_025642045.1. Taxonomy (NCBI): domain Eukaryota; kingdom Viridiplantae; phylum Streptophyta; class Magnoliopsida; order Solanales; family Solanaceae; genus Solanum; species Solanum sejunctum. The sequence continues at coordinate 2,829 of JAOTQJ010012311.1, read as the reverse complement.
ATGTAGGTTTGAGCCATGGGTAGCCATTTGGTTCTTCCACCCATGGCTCCCTAATCTCCTTTTTACTCAATTTCCATGATTTAAAGTTGATTTTACAAATGGGTTTACTAGTATGAACCTGTCTATTAACCATGTTAAAGCTATGTAAAGTTATGACTATTTTGCTATTTTTTGAGCTATAAATCTTGGATCTAATATATGATTTGATAAGGGATTTTGATGTATATTGCTTGAGGGTATTGCAAGGTGTTGATTGATAGTTTTACAATAGATTTTCTTGCATGATTTTTTCACGATCCAAACATAGGGCCTAGCTATGACACGACGAATGAGGAACCCAAAGTGACCCCAATCAAGACTCTTAACTTGTCATTACACATCATTGGTTGTGGAACCATATAAAAGATATAAAGTAAGAATAAAGGGTAAAGGGGATAAGGGATAGCTTGCAAAACATCACTGTCAAGAGACAAGGAGTCATAGCTCATATCATAGATACATAACTTGTCCAACAAACGCCTCTAAATACATAGACAAGAGCGGGGACCAAGACAAGGTAACTGAGCTCACCCTTATAGTTAAATAGAACATAAGTAGAATGTCTCAACACAAAGCAATAAAAACATAGACTACGGTCTTCGAAATGGAGGACTCACCAACTAGCTTGAAATAGTACTGACTAGCCACGTGGAGGAGGAGGATGAAAAACTTGGGCTCCAGTTCCTACATGGTGATATCATGTAGGCAAGAGTATGCATTAGTATATTTGAATGTACTAAGTATATAATATGCAATGCAACAAGAAATAGGCATAATCAAAATGCATAACAATAGGCAATAGGCATAACATAGCAAGATGACATGTATGATCAATACATAACCAAAACATGCTTAAGTAACTCATGCTCATATAGTATATCATATGTGTAGAAGAGACTGTCACACCTCGAGTCCCATTAGGGCGGACCGACACACGTTGTAGATATGGCTTGGGAGAACCAACCTATATATATGCACTTTTTAGGCATATTATAATGGATTTCTATCTTCATTGTGCCATTAAGAAAGTAAACGATAATAACAAGCCAAAAAAAAATGCATATGGCTAGGCCGTTGGGGCCACGGTGTCTAAGGTACGAGATATGACCATACTTTTAATTTACATAGTCTACAAAGCCTCTAAATAAGGAAAAGAATTTGATAAGGTTCAGAATCCTCGAATTGCTTTGCTTTCACCTCTGTTACTAATGAAGACGCTGTTGCATTATGTACAATAACAACTTCCTTTGGAGTTTCAAGAAGGCGAACTCCCAAACTAGCTAGTTGTCGTAGACCCTTAGCTATGGCTTGACTTATCATGGCCCGGTCACCAGTATTCATAGTTGCCTTATGACTCAGAGCATCGGCTACCATGTTTGCCTTCCTCGTATGGTATAATATATCAACATCGTAATCCTTTATTAGCTCCAGCCATCTTTGTTATCTTAAGTTTAGGTCCTTCTGCTTAGAGATGTATTGCAGGCTCTTGTTATAAGTATATATGTCAACGTGAACCCCATAAAAATAGTGGCACCATATTTTCAAAGCAAATACAACCGTTGCTAGCTCAAGATCATGAGTTGGATAATTTTTCTCATGTGCTCATAGTTGTATAGATGCATAAGCAATTACCCTACCATGTTTTATAAGTACACACCCTAAGACAACTTTTGAAGCATCACAATACACTGAATACCCCTCAGATCCTTCTAGAAGCACTAGCACTGGTGTAAAAGTTAGCTTATTCTTTAGTTCGTGGAAGCTTCTTTCACATGCATCATTCTATTGGAACTTGGTTTCCTTATGTTTCAACTTTGTTAGGGATGCAGAAGTAGAAGAAAAACCTTTAACAAACCTCCTGTAACAACCTACCAAACCTAGGAAACTCTAAACTTCCATGGGTGTCGTTGGTCTTGGCCAATCTTTCACAACCTCTATCTTTTGTGAATCAACCCTTCTTCCTTCCTTAGATACAATATGACCCAAGAATACCATTGATTTTAGCCAAAATTCACATTTAGAAAACTTGGCATACAACTGTCGATCACGAAGAACCTGTAACACTTGTCGTAAGTACTTTGCATGGTCCTCTTTGGATCTTGAGTATACCAAAATGTCATCTATAAATACTATCACAAAGATATCCAAGAATGGCTTTAATACCCTATTAATCAAATCCATAAAAATTGCTGCTGCATTTATTAGCCCAAATGACATACCATGAAATTCAGAGTGACTATAGCGTGTTCTAAAAGCAGTCTTAGGTATATTTTCCTCTTTCATCCTCACTTGGTGATACCTCGATCTCAAATTAATTTTTGAAAAGTATTTAGTTCCTTGTAACTGATCAAATAAGTCATCAATCCTAGGGAAGGGGTATTTATTCTTAATTGTCACCCTATTTAATTGTCGATAATAGACACACATTCTCAAGGTGCCATCCTTTTTGCGTACAAATAATATTGGTGCACCCCAGGGGGACACACTAGGTCTTATAAAACCCATCTCCAATAGGTCTTTTAGCTGCTTTTTTAATTCACGCAATTCTGCTTGGGCCATTCTATATGGAGGAATGGAAATAGGTTGAGTTCCTGGAAGTTCTTCAGGGAACACATCAACAAATTCATTCACTACTGGAACTGATTGAAGAGTTGGTTATTCTGCCTCCATATCCCTTACACTAACAAAATGACATATATACCCCTTATCTACCATTTTTTTGGCCTTAAAATAAGAGATAAACTTCTCCTTAGGTGCCCCAACATTGGCTTTCCATTCAAGAACTGCCTC
>JAOTQJ010012310.1:0-55226 GCA_025642045.1 Solanum sejunctum | reverse complement strand
CATATGTATCCACAGACCTCTAGACACACAACCGAATCATAGGACAGGACAAGGCCCCATCATACCCTCGAATGTATACCAAATGCAAAGTAAAGGAAATAAGAAAATATATTTATACCACCAGATTGCTCCTGAGGCAAGGGAGCATTTCAACGGTAGGCGAGGATCCTAAGAAGACGACCCTCTAACCTATTCATTTGTACCTGCGGGCATGAACGCAGCCCCCAAAGAGAGGGGGTCAGTACGAAATGCTTACCAAGTATGTAAAGCAGAAAGTTCGAAATGTAAGTGAAAGTAATAATCCGCATAAGAAAATACAGAAGTCAAACCTATATGTAAACATCAAAATATTTATTTGTTCAAATATCAAAATAATGCACATCGGACGGGAACGATGGCGACCTCCAAACTCATGCCATACCATAGCATAATACTAGAAGTTTCAAATCTCCGAAATCTCCAACACAAATCCCAACTGTAACATAGGTGACCCGAGGCGAACAACGACCAAGCACTCACGTCATAGGAAAGGTGAACCAGGGCGACGCGCCAAGCGTTCACGTATCATAATGCATAAAGGTCATCATGCTCATTTATTGAGCCGAGGTGACGGTGCCATGCGCTCCCATGAGCCGGGGTGAACTTGGCCCATCACTCACACGTCATGATGCCATCCCTAGCCTAACTCCTTATGTCTCCAAGCTAAGCAAAGCCGGTCCATGGGCAAACCAACCCGCCGTATCCAACCTACTTCAGAATATATATACATATATATATATAATCATATATGCGCACAAAATAATCGACTTGGGAATTGGTGAACGAGGCCAAATGGGCACGAACAGAGTCGTGAGAGTCATATGCATAAAAACTAGTTTCAAACACTTAGCAATATTCAAAATGTTCACTTTTGAAATCAAGTGGCTATTCTTTTATGAGATTTTGCCAAAATTGCTCAAATTCACATTTAGAGGTAATTTCGGAATAAATCGAACTTATAGGTTCCCAACTCTCTAATTCCGGTCAAACAAACACTATTTATGGGTTCAAAACTCAAAAATTTAAGATGAATTAAATTTATCGGAAGATTTGCCAAAAATAAACATAGATTATTTTCAGACCCAAATTGTAAAAGAAAGGAATTTTCAATTGTACAACGTTGAATAAGCTTACTAATTCATGCCAAAGAATAGGAAATCTTTACATACCTCAATTTCGCTCGCCAACTAGCTCCAACGTAAGGTCACTCCAAACTTAGACTTCCGGACGTTCAATGTCTACACAATTACAATAACGCCAATAATTAATATCTATATCGTACCTTAATTCCTAACTTCTTAGTTCTCAATCTTTAAAAATTTTGGCAGCATTTCCCCTTAAAATACGCCACGCTGAGAATTCAACTCGGCTCAAATAATCAATCAATAACAACCCATAACATCAATAAACCTTTTCCAATACCACCACAACATCAAAACCCGACAAAACACTATTGCGATGTAAACAGAAAAATAGGGCAGCAGTGAATCAAACTCATATCTACCATATTCAAGCCTTCAGATATACTCCAAAAATCACAATACATCACCCCAACGCCCAACGCAAACTCGCAACGCTAAAATATAACATTATACCTTCGATGGGACTCCAAATTTAAGCTAACGTTCATATAATCTTTTGAATAGTTTTCTAACACTTCCTTCACCCCATAAAGACTATTTCCATGACAAATAAACACAAATATATGACAATAATTTAATATATAACCATATGCAAATTTGTTCCCAATTTGACCACAAATTTGAAATTCGTAATTCCATTAACAACCAATCCCATTTTCGCATTTTACCATCATTTTAACACACTCCTAACACCTTCACAACCTTTAATTAACATAAACAAAGATAAAAATTAACGTACCTTGCAATTCTTCACTACACCCAAAACCTTCGTAGCCGCTAAACTACGTGTTTTCTTGACCAACCAATACCACCACACTACTTAGGAGATTCAATATACCAAGCTTGTAGAATCAAATAATCGAAAATACAAAAAAATCAATTTTTTTTGAAAAGCACTGTAGCAACCCGAGGCTACTATATGTATTTTGCTCAAATTTTTTTCTATGTGTAGAACTTGATAATCTTGTACAAGGTAGAAGCTTGTATATATAGACACCAATTATACTACTTGTACCAATCAAAAGCTTACGTATACATATTGATCCCACCTCAATTTATCCTTAAGGACCAAACTTGGAAGAAATGTTGCATTCGATCCCAAACTTTATTAAATCGAACCAATTAAGGACTTTCAGGGTTTAACTTAAGTTACGGGTTCTAACATTCCCATTAACTCAAAATTCATATAATTCACAACCAACTCAACTAATAACCCCCCCACCCCACCCCACCCCAAAATAGTCCCAACAGGTCACAAATGGCGCGAAGTTACTATACACAAGCTCAAATCAATAGAATAACCACAAAATGTATAAATGACCTAGAGGGTCATTACATTTTATATCATAAAATACATTGCCTTCATATTTCAAAATTATAACGTTCGCCACTGTAATAAACTCTTATTCTTCAACTAGATCATAAGTTCATGCTCCAAAGTATGTTTGAACAATTGGATGACATTTTGGCAAATCCTAAGTGTATTTAGAAGTCAAAAACAAGTGAAAAAAACTATTTTTGTGGTGGAAATAAATGTTTCTATGGGGAATCACACGGGTGTCTCTATCATTGTTTGGGTGCATCGCAAGAGACTTGTAAGTGTATATCATTTCACCGTATCATATTGTCATATCATCATCATATTTGTATTATTATAAAAGCTTGAATATAAGTGTTGGTAGACCTAAATATCACCTAAATTTGATTCATTTATATTTCTGTTATGTCAAAATTTCCTCCATCTAAAAAATACTAATGGTTATAAGTGTAAGTTTAAGTTATCTCCATGAAAGAAACTTTTAAATGTTTGTCGTTAATAATCCATGAATATGAGGAGACAATGATGTCCCACATCATATTTGGAGTTTAGTGGACGATGGTGTTATGCATCCAGTGTCTTTTTTAATAAAAATGTTTGAAAAAACGTTTACATAAGTTTTATAAAGTGGTGGTCAAACTAGTTATACTGTGTGGATTAGAGTTTTTGTTAGTCAAGGACTCACATCTCAGAAGGTGAAAGTAAAGAAATGAGTACGTTAAAGTGGAATTCCAAGCATACTAGGAGATGTATAATACTAAATAAAGCTATTAGGCACAAGCCATCTGTATTTTGTCATTTCATGCATAACATACCTTCCACCAATTAGCCTATTTTTATTTTTTTACTTAAATGATGGTTATGTGGGTCGTAGCCTTGAATCCAAATTGTTTATCGGGGTACCCTGATGAAGTGAGTTGACCTGGAGGGGTCAACGGTCATTATCTTCCCCAATTTGAGTACTCCGCTTGGGTCACCGGTCCACTTTAAATAATGCTCACTCTTAGTAAATTTAGGCTAGAGCAGATTCATTTAGGTGTATTTACCTAGGTTGGCCTGATATTTATGATGTGAGTCCATTAAAACATCACTTTACATCTAATAGAAAGAATGTGTATATCAAGTTGTATATAACATTGCCCTTCGTGTTCGGGATTTTTATTGTTTGTTGTTTAGATCATCTTAACGTAAATAAATAGTTTAAGGATGTATCCCTGTGTGGGAATTACATTTTGTTTGTATACTTGTATACCCTTTTCCCTTATTTTGTATCCCCATTATTTATATAATTTGTAGAATATGTTTTTCAGGGGCAATAGGATGTACACACGGCACACATTCTGCAATAGTTATGTTTCCTTTTGGTTTGATTAGTCATATATTTGTTAGGGTCCATTATACATCATTTACTTGTATAAATATTGCATAATTTATTCCATTCATGTTTATTTGATTTTGTGTAAATAAATATATTTTGTTTGAAATGTGATTTTGCCAGTTATAATCTGTTTGACTATAATTGACCTAATTCTCATTTCAATGGAATACGTAGGCGTCAAAATGACTCGGTCATATTCTCCATAAAATTTTTTGTTTTATTAATATAGAAACATGGATAATTTCTTTTAGGTAAAAAGATATAATCTTGAACACTAGAGTTTGTTAAGGTTGAAATAACCAAATTTTTGAGGACTCATTTTGAGACATTAAAAAAATCCTATATTCTACCAAAAAATTGTGCTCAAATACTACATTTGCAAGACACCACACAAAGCTTGTATATATTTTAATTTTTGTATGTAATTTTATATTCAACAGATATCTTTCACTTTGTTTATCTCTTTTTTTTGAAAAAATAGAAAATTTTTGTTTGATATTAATAATTTGACCTTTATTATGATTCATTGATTTTCACATTTGTTTATTAAATTTATTTATTTAAAATATGCATTTTGTACCATATTCTCACGAACTACACTTATCTGATTCTCTTTTCAATGAGATACGTAGGTAGCCCTTATGGGCTCGGTGCTCCTTTTCCAAATTTTTTTAAAAAGAATCAAATTGTACATATTTTATACCATATTCTCACGAATTACACATACTTGATTATTATATTCATGAGATATGTAGGCAACTCCTTTTAGGTTTGAAGTCATTTTTTCAAAATACGAAAAAAATGGTGTACATATTTAAGTGTTAATCTTCAACTCAATTGGGACTAGTATAGTTAGAAGCGTGCAAATATTTGAAAAAATGAAAATGATTGATTTTGTGGTAAACAACAGATTCTTTTGGTACCTCTCATTATATTTTTGTGATACTTTAAAATTCTCTTACACATATTCATGATAAAAATAAAACCAACATCATGGTTTCAAGTGCATTGTGTAGTGAGATTTAGATTAAAATTCAATTATATTGCATTGGTTATCTAAAACATGGCCTTAATGTTTGGTGTGGCGAAATCCTGAGCAATGTTTGGTTTGAGAAAGGATTATATGCTTTCTTTGACCCATTTATGCCTTTCAAAGCCTACCAAATGGCATTAATCTTTGAGTCTAAAGTCTTTTCTTTGAACAATCATACCTTACCAGTTACCCTTTTTGAGTGCTTACATGCACTATACCTCTCTAGGCCCATCTTTCTTGAGCACACAAAAAATATGCAAATGATAAGATGAAGATTCAAGTTTGAAATTACTACAAGCAAAAGATACAAAGTCTCAAAGTTAAGGAAGAAAAAAGGATTTCTAAAGACATAAAAATAGAAGTAAAAAGAAAAAGGTTGTTCAAGAAACATGAAAAGACAAAAATACTCCTATAAGGTTAAAGATGGAGAAGAAGAATTTGCTCTAAGAAAAGAGAAAAACTTCCAAAAGGGGGTAAAATGAAGAAAATTCTCAGCAGGTAATGTCTCCGTGAAGTCAAAACAATAAGGACAACAAAGAGGATCATTCTGAAATGCCCCAAAAATGTTCTTTGAAAATGCCATTAATCGTAATTTACATACATCTCAAAATCTATGTGTGATACCTAATATTCAACTTTATATTATTAATCGAGGTACAAAATTGAGTAGGAATAATGTCCCCACTACGGAAGAGTAACAGGCCTCTATAATACTCATCATCTCTACTTCTAGTATGTGTTGTCTAATGACTACATTTGCATATGTTCTAAACAAGTACGGTTCACCCCAGAAGTATCCATGGACATTATAAAGAAACTTCTTTCTCTGGTGAAAGTTACACCCCTCAGGCATAATGTCACCTACCAGAAAGTTAGCAAAATCAGCAAACCAAGGAATTATGTCAATAGAAGCTGCCAGTACTTGCTCATCGGGAAAGGAATCATTGATATTCAACCAATCCTTAGCTCTTGACTCATCCTTCAACCTGTACCAGTGGTATGCCAGTTGATTTTCAGTTCTTTTCTATTCCTAGACCTCAAAATCAAACTCTTGCAGCAGGAGAACTCATCTGATCAACCTCAGCTTAGCATTTTCCTCCATCATAAGGTATCTCAATGTTGCATGGTCAGTGTGCACGATCATTTTTGTGCCCAATAGGTAGGCCCTGAACTTACAAATGAGTGCACTATAACTAGCAGTTCCTACTCAGTCACTATTTAATTCTTTTGAGCAACATTGAGGGTCGCTCTGCGTAGTAGATAGGATGAAAATCTTTGTTGCGCTTCTACCTGAGCACAACACCCACAATAAATTTCACTCGTATCACATATAACCTCAAAAGGGTCAGCCCAATCAGGTGCAACCACCACAGGGGTAGAGATCAACTTTTGCTTCAGGATCTCAAAGGCATGCCGACATCTATCATCAAACTAAAACTTGGCATCTTTCTCCAATAGTTTGCATAGTAGGCATGCAATCTTGGAGAAATCTTTTATAAATTAATGGTAGAAACCTGCATGCCAAAGAAAACTCCAGAACCCCTTCATAGAGATGGACGGGGGAGGGGGGCAACTTCTCAATAACCTTAATCACTGCCTTATCAACCTTGATGCACTTGGCCAAGGACTATCCCCTCCTTGACTATGAAGTGGCATTTCTCCCAGTTTAACACCAAGTTTGCCTCCTCACAACTTTGCAGTGTCCTGGTGAGATTGACCAGACAATCATTAAAGGAATCACCTATAAAGAAGTCATACATAAATACCTCAAGGGTGTCTTCGACCATGTCAGAGAAGACTAACATCATGCATAGCTGAAAGGTGATTGGGGCAATGGCATAACCCAAAAGGCATCCTCTTGAAAGTAAAAGTCCCATATGGGCAAGTGCAAGTAGTTATCTCTTGATCCTTTGAGGCTATGGATATTTGATTATAGAATGAGTACCCATCCAGGAAGCAGTACCAATCTCTACCTGCCAACCTGTTTAAGATTTGGTCCATGAAGGGTTCGGGAAAATGATCCTTCAAAGTGAATTTATTCAGCTTCTGGTAATCCATGTATACTCGCCACCTACTGATATATCACAAGAGGACCAACTCATTTGTATCATTGGCCACCACTGTTATGCCACAATTCTTTGAAGCACATTGTACTAGACTAATCTACCTGTTATAGGGAATGAGGTATATTACCCCAGCATCCAGCCACTTGCTAATCTCCTTCTTCATCACCTCTTGCATAGGTAGATTTAGCCTGCACTTTTTTTTGATGCTAGGCACACAATTACCCTCCAACTTGATCTTGTGCGTACATATCCCTGGAGGAATCCCTATAATATCTAAAATGATCCAACCAATAGTTCTTTTGAACTTTTAGCAGACCCCCAACAATGCTTTCACCTAGTATTCCTAAAGGTCTACAACTACAATCATGGGAAGAGTGTTATTAGTACCAAAAAATGCCTACCTTAAATGTTGGGTAGTTCCTTGACCTCCACAGTAGGAGGCTCCTCAATGGAAGGTTTGGTTGGTGGAGTCGGTCTATTCTTTAAGTCCAAGTCCAACTTCTTGGGGACAAATGGTCTGGTTCCCCTGCCTGGCAAGGCATTCATAGTTTCCTTGTACCAATTGATGCCATCCTCTAGTAAGTTCATTAACACTGCCACTAGTGTGTCCACGCTTATTTTTTCTTCAAGTGGAATCTCAAAAAGGTAATCATCCTCCACATCTATGACAAACATTACTACTACCTCTGTTAGTCTCTTCATTATAGCACACATACTAAATTTTACCTCCACAGTATTCAATCTAAAGCTAAGCTCCCCACTCTCCACATCTACTAATGCCCTGCAAGTCACCAGGAATGGTCTTCCAAAGATGATAAGGACTTCAAATCCACTTTGATAGTATAGAATGATAAAATTCACAAAAAATATAAACCTAACCGCATAGACTAGCATATCACACAAAATCCCCATATTCCACTTCACTGATCTCTCTACCATAACTAGCCATATAGTAGTCGGTATGGGGGCTCCTAAGCCCAACTACTTGTAAACTGCCAGCAGCATCAAGTTGATGCTGGCACCTAAGTCACAGAGAGTATGTGCAAAGTCATAGGCCCCCAATAGTGCATAAGATAATGAAAGATCACAGATCTTCCTTCTTCTCAACCAGTGATCTTGTAGCAATGATGCTACAGTGATAAAGATTGTCCTCCCTCGCAATAGTGGATGTCCTCTTCTTAGTGACTAATTACTTTATGAACTTAGTATAGCCTGGCATCTGCTCAAGTGCTTCCACTAGAAGGGTATTCATTGATAGTTCCTTTAACATAAAAATTTTTTTTGGAAGTTGTCATCTTCTACCTTCTTCCTCACCCTCTATGGGAATGGTGGTGGTGGCTTGGGAGTGATTTGTAGAGACTGAGTTACTAGTTTGTCTCTTGGAATTTTTAGGAACCGTAAGATTTATTGGTGCCACATCAATCTCTTCACTCGAGTTAACATGCACCTCCACGAGTTAAGGTACCTTACATCCAGCTTTATCAATACCTGCATTACTGGCTACAATAGGGTCATAAAGTAATTTATCTCTCCTGGTGGTTTCTTCCATGCAGTGACCATCATGTTTTGAGTTCTAAATAGTATCACTCAAAAGTGACCCGACTTTCCTCTAATTTAATGAGGCTGATGGTTACCCCATCTATTACTGTAGTAGCTTGATAGAGGTGGAATGTGAGTCGACCAGTTACTGAACATTGGAAATTTCTCCTCTGATTTCTCGCACCCCTGCCTTAGTGGACTCTACATTGTCAAGAACCTTCTCTAGTTTTGAGTTTCCACCACCATTATTTTGGCACTCACGATTTCTATAGTCATCCTTGTTTTGCTAGTTTCCTTGGTAGTTATCATGACCATAGTTCCGACCTTGGTACTGGAGTTGAATGCCCGCCAACCCCCTGGCTTCCTAAAAAGTTATCCTCCTCCTCATAATTATAACATTAATCATTATACCTAGGAATTGTATCCATAACTTTAAGTTATTCTAAGCCTCCACCTAGTAGTCTCTTTGTCAGCAAGTCTATCTAGGTCCTTATATGGGCCTTGTCTTGATTATACTTTTCCTTCTTTTTCTTTGTTCTATAATTATCTTGAAAATAAACCTAGACCAATCTCCATATCTGGTGTACCTGTTGTTCTTTGCTACCTGTTCAAAGATCACAACCATGTTTGAGAATGTTTTAGACATATATGATCCTCCATATTCTGCATTAATGATAGGCTTCACAAAGTTGCAAGACCTATAGAAGACTGCTTTGAAGCGCTCATCTGTGTGATGGTGGTTGGGTCACTTCTTGAGCTTTTTCTTGAAGCTCTCTCAAGTTTCATATAGTGCTTCATTTGGTAGTTGCTTGTGAGACCCAATCTTATCTTTTATTTTCAACTGCCTCGATATAGGAAAGAACCTCTCTAAGAAAGGCTCTTTTCACTCTCCCCAAGTGCGGATAGAATCATGAGGAAGCTTATTAGGCCACCTTGTTGCCTCATCAGAAATAGACAATGGGAATAACCCCAATGGGAGCTCTTGCTAAATTACCCCTGCAATTCTGCATGACTAGCATGTCACCGAGAATTTCAACCTATAGGTTACTGATGCAAGAGTGGTGCAAGTGGCACTTGTCGAAGTGGTGTCACCGGTGGCACCCCATTAGTAGCGAGGTCATCCTCACCAAGACCATCATTGGCCCCATTTGTAGGGTTCACCGCCAACTCTCTGCCTTGCTACGTTGTGTTCATGACCATTTATTTTTTGTATTGACTTTGTTAGCTCGGCGTCATAGGGAATAAGAGCTTCACCCTTACTTAGGGTGTTTGGTATGCCATGTTGGTTCACTAAAATTAGCAAAAATAATAAATAAAGGAAAAATTATGGACTATTACACACTAAAAGTAGTAACTGATAGACTATTATTTCACCATATTCCACAACAAAGACACCAAAATTTGATACGCTGAAATTTACACTCCAAAAGGAGTAGTAAAGTGGTCATTTATCAAAAAAAAAACTCTAAAGGAGTTGATGTCGATGCCACAGGGAATGAGTGAGAATAAATCTCTTGTCATCCTTTTTCAGTTGTAATATCTATTCCCAAAATAAAAATGCATAAAGTAAATAGGCGTTTTTGATGTTGCAAACTAAGTTACTAAAGTAAAGTAATAAAAAGGTGCAGTGATACTAGATTTCAAACAATTAATGAAAATCTAGGATTGTGTTCCCCATGACGTCCAATATGATAGCTAAATTTATGTAATAAACCCATTCATGATTATGCATGTAAGATCACACAAGTTATGTAGGACCTAATTCACCTTCTGGCCCTTCTTAGATTCATTTCATTCACCACCTTCCGCTCTCAGAACATATACTTTTTAACCCTTGTTATAGACCCTAGAATAATGTCATCTTCTGATCTCAAGTACGTAGGTTAGGTTAAAAATCTCGAATTTCTATGATAGAATTTTTTTTCTAATCACGACATTCCTTACGGACATGTAACGAATACAAGCTTACCCTAACACATTGACTCATAAGGAAGAAGTTAATGCAAAGAATACTATGATATATACAATAATCAATCCCGAGATTCACCCCAAATTCATCTATCTTATTAATTTGTCATGGTTCCCACAATCCTAGTTGTAGTTTTAGCCTAGTATATTCAAGAAAAATAAGCAACAACAATATAAATAATTCATGATAAAGAACTTACTTTTGATGAAGTGATGAATCTACGAATTACAATCTCAAACAAGATGATTAAAATCCAAAAGTTCAACGTAAACTAATGCAAAATATCATTCGTTAGTCGTTCTCTATCTCCAGTAGTGAAAACAAAAAAATGGATAAAAATAATATATATACAAGGAAAAAGCTAATCCAACTTAAACTAGGAAAATAGTTGTCGGCATGGGTAGGGGCAACTTCACAGCCCTTGAGGCTCCAAACGGACCGTGAGTCAATACTTGGTCTTAAAAGTTGCAGCCTTTCCTTACATGCACTGATAAGCCTCGTTTTAGGGTTCACAACTGTGAAATGGCAAATGATCCTTGCCTTAACAATTTTTAATGTTGTCCACTTGGTTTCTCGGTATCACAGCCCACGTGATGGTCAGTGGTTGGTCACACGTCTCTACTTACATGATTCTTGCATCTTTTGATAGTGATCCTACAACTTCATGTCAACTTGATGGCATATGACATGGCCCGTGTCAGTTCTCATGGCCCGCGAAGGGTACCGTGGGAGCCTTAATCTTTTTTTGTTGCAGCTCGACAGAAAGCGTTCAACATCAAATTTTTCTTATACATTGGAAAAGATTAAATGGAATGGTGTTGATAAAATTTTTGAGAGCAGATATGATTTGATCAATCAAATCTTGGAGTTTATTTGTACCAACAAAATGTTACACCTCTTTTCCAAGATGATGATATAGTTTTTGTCAATCTTATCTTTTGTAAGCATGTTTTTGTATCTGCTCAAGAATTGAACTTAGCCAATAAGAAATTTTGTGAAACATTATAAAGGCATAGAAGTAATACTTTGGGCTGAAGTTCATGCCAAAATTTATGCATTGGCACATGAATCATCTTTATATGAAGAATTTCAGCACCTAGGAGGTTGTGTGGAAAAAATTGTGAAACAGTCAATTAAATGGAGAATGTGTTTTGATGAGAATTACGAAAGAGTACTAATAGAGTTTTTAACTAGACAAGCCAGGAAGGAATTCATGTCAATACCTGTAGTAAGATCAAGATCAAGAATGCAGTCCTCAGAGAGAGCACATCTTCCACAAAATGAATTGATAGAGAATTGTTTGATATGCATGGAGAGTTACTTGCCTAGTTCAAAAGCAGATACCATTCCTTGCAACAATAGTTTCTATCTTGGATGCATTGGGGCTTGTCTTCTTCAAAATCCAAATTGTCCTTTCTGTTGTTACAAGTTGCCATCAATGGAGTAAAAAAAGAAGTGATGTCTTTCTTGTAATATAGAGTATGTTACGTTTTAAGACAAAATTTGTCAAAAACTGAATTAACTCATAAGCCTAGCGTTATTGTTGATATTTTAAATTCTAATGCAGCTCCTGTTTTTCCATCTTTTTATTAATAATATTTGTGTTTCTGTTCTTGAATTTGAAGTGTTTAATAAAGTCGTGATTTTTTAGGAAAAGTATGTATCATATAGGTTTTATATTTAGGTCAAAATACCTCAAATTTATTGATTCATTTAAATCTTATAACAAAACAAAAGTAATACCTAGACCTAATAGGAGTTCAATGTGCACAAAAAAATTTATTAAAAAATAAATTTTTATAATAAAAAAATGAATTCTAAACATAAAAAGAATCAAGGTGCACATATGAATTTACTTTGTTTTATCATATAAAAGACCATTGACATAATCTGTAGGCAAATGAGTGAAACTTTTTTTCTTTTTTTTTTTGGGACAAAAGAGCACAATTCCCCAAATATCAAATTTTTCACAATTATTCGAATATTTGAATACATATAAGTGTTCATTTTCATCATAAATAAATCCCTAGAGAAGAAGGAATTTTTTTCAATAAACCCTTTGATTTCAGATCTCAATTTATTGAAAATGGTATGCTTGTTTTTCGATGTGTGTGTTTGAACTTAGTTTCTGTTAGAATTTTTAGATTTTTTTTTCTTTTTTGTAAAGTCAAACTCTGTAGATCTATAGGTTTTTATTGTGGGTTATCATTATTTTTCATGTTTGTATTTGTTTAGAACATCACTTTCTGAGGAATTTATTTGTGTTATGGAAATTTTGAATTCTTTCTCAAACATTTTTAGGGTCTATTTGAAAAGCTATCTATAATGGAAATTGATGTAAATTATTAGGCTAGAGTTATCAACCTAGAAACTGTAATTAGCCTCACTTTCTTATTTTCTTTAATAAATAAGCCTAAAATAAATTAATCCACCGTAAACCCGCGGCAATCATCTCACATCAATTGTAGATTTAGTTCACAACTAATTATGAAATTGGAAACCAAACATGCAAAGGAAAAAGAAAGGTTTAAGGCCCATTTGAAAGTTGGAGTTTTTGGTGATAAAAATCCAAAAATCCATAAACAAAAAGAAAAAGGATTTAGAGTTAGGTGTGCAATGAAAGGAGAGGATGTGGTAAGTTGTAGATTTGAATAGGAGCCATAAGCTTAAATTGATGGATTAAAATGCTATGAAAGGGGGCACAACTGAGATGAGGTGCTGAGCTTGAGAGTTATCCATAGAGTTTTCTATGTCATGATGGTCCAATTTTTGATTAGGATGGATGACTTTCTTCTTGAGTTTGAAGGACTGATTTTCAAGATGTTTGAACGATTAGAACAGATTAAGTTCTAATCTTCCATTCATGCCTGATGATGAGAAAATTGAAGGTAATATCTTTACTCATGATCTAAATTGATTAATTTATTCCTGAGTTGAGGTATCTATTCCTTAATCTACCTAGAGATTGTTTGTCATGATCCAAGCCTAAGGCCTAGACGTGATACGATGAATGGGGAACCCGAATGAACCCCTAACAAGCCTCTTAACATATTAGTCACACATCCTTGGTCATGGAAGCAAAATAAGAATAACAAGGGATATAAATAAGGGAAGTAGGTAGCAGGACTAAGGGAAGTCTTTGATAATCATAAAACATTCAAGAGTCAAGCTCATAGCATAAGTACATCAAATATTCCAACAACACCTCTAACATGAAATATAGTGGGGGCCAAGACACTCTTCGGCACCCTAATAATAACAAGTTATTAACATCAAGAAGTCTCAATATAGCAAGAGTAACAAATATAATGTCCTTTAACATGAGGACTCACCAAAGCTCATTTCAAAGGGTCATACTATCCACGTGGAGGATGATCAAGTGGTGCTCCGCTCTCTACATGGTAACATAATGTAGTTATAGAGTAAATGATAGAACATTTGAATGTACTAAATATGTAGGATGCAATGAAACAAGACATAAATCAATATAGTCAAAATACATAGTAATAAGCAATAGATAACTGAGATCCTAATATGGCATGCATGGTTAATGCTTGAAGTAAAACATGATACATGTGTGGTAAGAGACCCTAATCGGAAAGAGTAAGACCAAGCAAGCTATAACTTGGAATCCTGATGATTATCCCTCATCGGTAACGAGATGGTCTACTTGCCAAGGTAAACCATACTTCACCTTATGGGAGCCCATCCCATTTCAAAGAAGTAACCTCCCTTACGAGAATCCATCCCATTTCAGGGTGGCATTCATTATAAAGTGCACTAAATGGATCTATTAGTATAACAAGGGTAATAATCATAATTCGATATTGGCACATAGTTTGAGAAAAGGAGTATGGACCCTTGAAGATAGTCCACGCCAACATCTAATCTATCAGTGCTAACTCTAATTGAAAGGAATACTTGAAATGATCATACTTTATTCACTTGTAAGAAACATGAGATGAGTATCTCTTAAACCTGCTTGATCTCTAATGGTGAGCCCAACTTCAAACATGAGAGTAGATCATAATCATACATGAACCTTTGCTTTAACATGAATGGCTCACAAGAGGTAAAATCTTGAAATATGGCATAGCTTAATACTTGTAACATCATAGATACTTTTCATGAGTTCAATATATACATGAAAGCACTTAATCATCATACAGTTACTTGACTTATAAATCATGACATCGATCATCAATAACTTGAGAATTCTTGACTTGACATTTTATCAAATACTTAGTGGGTTCATGATACTAGTTCAAAATCATGAAATTTAAGATTGAGATAATATGAGAAAACTCAATGCAAATCAACCACCAACATGTTGTAAAACCCTCATGTAACATACCTTGGAATCCATCATCGAATCTTACAATAGATCATAGTTTCATAACTCAAAACATGTTTAGTCTCAATAGATATAATCAAATCATGGTATATGCTTGAAATAGATAGCCATGCATAATAGATCAATATTTCATAAAATTCCAATATAATTTATAATGATAATCCATAATAAGAGATACTCATAGAATATACAACTTGAAAACATGCAATTTTCATGAAAAGGAAGATCGGGCTCCATGGGTGAAAGGACCTAATGGATGAAACCCACATACCTCAAACTTGGGTTTTATTGAGATGAGCTTTAAGAGAACTTAGAGCTTAAAGAGAATCCTTGTGTTCCAAAGTTAGGATTGAAATCCTTGAAATTTGAATGGAAATTTTGATAAAGTGTTGGAGATGTTTTAGAGAGGGATTTTGAGTGATATAGAGATGAATAACAACTAAGTATGAGATATTTCATGTGCAAATGGGCATGGGGCCATGAACCCAGTGCCTTTAGGCCAAAATAGAAAATTAAGGAAGAACTAACATTGCTCAATCATGGGTCCGTGAAGTGGAGTCATCGCGCATAACTACTGTTTTCAAAAAATTTTACGAAAATTATTTTTCGCTATGGGTCTTGTAAAGTCCAGGTTATAGCCATTTTTCACTCAAGTTTGCTCCCTGATAAAGAATATCAAGTCAATATTCAATATCATGTATGGATTTTGAGATATATAGAAATTATGATTAAGTGTATTCCGAAGCACATCTTTAGTGCGCTTCAATATTTCCTCCTTAGGAACATTCATCCCCGAATGTCAAGAAAAGTGTATAAAAGATGGAACCATGAAGACTTCAGCCCGACATGAATCCAACAAACACATTTAAACATCATTTCCAAAATGTCTCAACATGAATGTCAAAAATCATCATAAACTTGCTACCATGTACATGAACTCATGCAAAATGACATGAGGTCTGAAACTTAAGATATGAAATCATATAGGGGACTTGAATTAGTACCTTCGGCTTGAGTAGAAAGGAGAAGTTATGGATATCGCTTTCTATGTCCGCCTCGGCTTCCTATGTGGCACTTTTAACTTGTTGGTTCCTCCAAAGGACCTTGACGGTAGCTACATCCTTGTTTCTCAACCTCTACTTGTCTATCTAAAATCTCCATCGGGACCTCCTAATAGGTTAAATTATCTCCTACAACACCCATGACATCCAAGGGCACTATGGTACTTGGATGACCCACACACTTTCTAAATATAAACACATGGAAGACTGGATAAATCATGTTCAACTCCATAGGTAACTCCAACTCATAAGCAACTTACCCACTTTTCTCAAAACTTTAAAAAGACCCACAAACCTTGGGCTCAATTTCCCCTTTTTGCCATATTGGACTATACCCTTCATGGGTGAGACTATCATATAAGCCCAACTACCAACCTCAAACTCAAGATCTCTTATCCTCATATCGGAATAGGACTTTTGTCTACTTTAGGCTATTTTCAATCTCTCCCTAATGACCTTTCACCTTCTCCGAGGACTCAATGACCATATTCAAACCTAGCAAGGCCATCTCTCCCACTTTAAACCACTCAACAGGGGATCTATAACGTCTACCATATAAAGCTGAACGAAGCCATACCAATGCTTGAGTGGTAGATATTGTTGTAAGAAAACTCAATGAGTGGAAGATGGTCATCCCAACTACCCTTAAACTCCCAACACAAGCCCTAAGCATACCATCAAGAGTTTACATAGTCCCCTTGGCTTGACCATCCATTTGAGGATGAAAAATCATGCTAAGTTTAACCTTGGTACGAAGACCTCCTTGGAAGTGAATTGAGCACCCCGATCTGAAATAGTAGACAAGGGTACCCTCAAATATTTATCTACAATATTAATAAGACTAGTATTAGCAGGAAACAAACACTTCTTGGCAGCCCAATATCATAAAAAATAACACCCGAGCAGCAAGCTTATAATTAACGACCCAAAGCATTCCTTTAACCTTTTCACTTATAATCATATTTTCTAACAAACATACTTATATGCATGTTATATACATCTTGTTTTAGACCCTTAACAACTTACAAAAGTTCACAAGGTACAAGATATAACAATCCTGCACAACACACAAATAGGCAACATCACATTCGTATAATCACTATATCTCGATGTCAATAATCTCGAACCTATTTCAACTTTACCCAAACTATCCTCAATACATATATACATAAAAATAGCCTTAAAATGGTACTAGAATAATACCAACGTAGTCATGAAGGACATGAGGCAATATCCTTCCATCTATTAGCCCACAAGTTCCAATCAAAATTACAATTAAGATAGCACAATTAAACTCATTTTTAAATGAAACAAAATCAGGGTAGCAACCTTAGATTAGTATCTATCACATAAACCATGTTAGGAACATCAAATTCTCTTCATAATATAGCCTATAAACCATAGAGAAGTCACAAAAAAGGCAAGTGTGCAGCAACTTTCTAAACATATGTTGTCCAACCATTTTTTACAACCATAACTATCATATATTTCTTGTTTGTCATGGGAAAAGAATAACAAATACATAGATATTTCCACTTACCTTTGCCTTCAAGATTCAAGTTTCCTACAAGAACCATAGAGTGTTGTATTGGCTGCCTTGTGAAGTGAAGTAAAGAGAAAAAAAGTGTCTTTAGGAAAGCTGAAAAGTATTCCAAAGTAAAATGACTTAAGGGGCTGTTTTTGATCCCTTTTAAAGGGTCTCTTTGGTTGACTTTCGCTGGCGCTTTTGACCAAATATTAAAACATATTAGTAAGCTAGTTATACAGTAGCTTGCCCATCACACTTGGGCCCTAAATGGGTCTCAAAGTTCATGGGTCTTGGCTGCCTATTTTTCTAATTCCTCTTCACTTAAGTGGTTTTTGATGTACTTGTGCCCTTTTATTATTCATCTCTGGCTGTAAGTATTGTCCATTTATAATGGTAAAACACGGGCTAAAGTTACACCCTTAACACTGACTTTATTCATTATCGTAATTAGACAAATTTGGCATCGGGTCTTGTCTCTACTTAGCCAGCATATTTAAGCTAAGCAAGTAGGAGACTCACCAGCTAAATTCCTAAGTCCTACAAGCACCTCACTTCTCCACGTCATTTAAGGTCTTGATCTCCTCATTGGACATAAAACTTATTTACACTGACCCTCTTTATCGTTAGACAAACATATAGCCCTTTAATTTGAGATTCAAGAACATTTTAAAAATTGGCTCCAATTTAAAAAGTCATATCACGTTTCATTTGCATAGAAGTAGTACATGTAAGATGTAGGGTGTTACATCCTCCCCCCCTTAGGAACATTCACCCTCGAATGGTAGTACAATTGGACAGCTTAACCAAGTTTAAACCTTTACATAAACAAACTTTTTGACAACACACTAAGTATTCAATCACACGTACCTGTTAGTGTCCCAACTCTGCATGTTGGACTTCCTCTTTACCTTCAAATAAGTAAGGGTATTTTTATTTCATCATGTCCTCAACCTCCTATGTTATCTCTTCTGTTTGCTGGTTTCTCCAGAGTACAACTCTTTTACTGAAGCTATCTCTTTATTTCTCAGCTTTTTAACATGACTATCTAGAATAGCAATAGGTACCACTTTATAGGTGAGATCTTCTGTAACCTGCACATCCTCAGTAGCAGTGATACAGGATAGGACACCTATGCATTTTTGAAGCACTAAGACATGAAAAACTGGATGAATCATTGAAAGCTCTTGGGGTTGCTCTTGTTCATATACAACCTGCCCGATCTTCTTAATAATTTTATATTGCCCTATGTAACGTGAGCTCAGTTTTCCTGTCTTACCAGATCTCACAATCCCTTCCATTGGAGACACCGTTAAAAAAATCCAATCCCCTACTGAGAATTCCAGTCCTATCCTTCGAGCATCTGCATATGATTTGTGATGATCTTGGACTATTTCTAGCTGTTGTTGTATTATCTTAACTTTTTCCATGGCTTGTTGTATCAGATCTGGCCCAAGCTAGGTGGTTTCACTACTTCAAACCATCTAATTGGCATTCTACATTTCCTTCCATACAACACTTCATAACGTGCCATCTTGATGCTCGCGTGGTAGCTATTATTATAGGGTAATTCAATAAGTGTCAAATGGTCCACCAAACTATATTAATAGTCCAATGCATAAGCTCGCAACATATCTTCAAGTGTCTGAATGATACGTTCTGCTTGACTGTTTGTTTGAGAGTGGAATGTCGTACTCAAATTCACTTGTATCCCTACACTCCTTTGTAAGGACTTTCAAAACTTTGCAGTGAATTGAGCCTCCCAATCAGAGATAATGGAGATTGGGACTCCATGTAGCCTGACTATCTCTTTAAGGTATAGCTTGGCATACTCTTCGGTTGTATAATCAGTCACAACAAATGTGCTGACTTTGTGAGTCTATCAACTATTACCCATGCAGAGTCAAACTTCTGAAATGAGTGAGGCAATCCAGTAACAAAATCCATATTGATCATATCCCACTTCCATGTCAGAAGCTCTATACATTGCATATAACCTCGTGGCTTTTGGTGTTTTACTTTCACTTGTTGAAAATTTGGACATTGAGCCACAAATTATGCAAGGTCCTTTTTTATGCCTTCCCATCAATACATTCTCTTTAGGTCATGGTACATCTTAGTTGATCCTGGATGAATGGAATATCGGGAATGATGGGCTTAATCCATTATCCTCTTCCTTAGTCAATTAATATCAAGCACATATAATATATTTTGGATATAAAGTACTCCGTTTTCTCTAAGGTCAAAGCCCTCTATCGTACCTTGACTCACCTTGTCTTTAAGTCATCATAAGATAGGATCCTCAAACTATTTTTCTTTCACCTTCATTACTAATGAAGACTCTACAGCATTATGCACAATAACTCTTTCTTTTTAAGTCTCAAGAAGGCGAACTCCTAAACTAGCTCATTGTCGTAGGTCCTTCGCCACTCCTTGACTTACCATGACTTGATCACCAATATTGATGATTGCCTTATGACTCAGAGCATCGGCTACCACATTTGCTTTAACTTGGTCATAAAGTATATCATTGTCATAATACTTTATTAAATCTAGCCATCTCCATTTTCTTAAGTTTAGGTCTTTTTGCTTAAAGATATATTGCAGGCTCTTATGATCCATATATAGGTCAACATGAACCCCATACAAATAGTGTTGCCATATTTTTAGAGGAAATATAACCGCTGCTAGCTCAAGGTCATGAGTTGGGTAGTTTTTCTCATGTGGTCGTACTTGTCTAGATGCATAAGCAATTACCCAACCATGCTGTGTCAGCACACACCCTAAGTTAACTAGTAAACCATCACAATATACTGCATACCACTCGGTGCCTTCTGGAAGTACTAGCACAGGTGCAGATGTTAGCTTATTTTTCAGCTCCTGCAAGCTCCTTTCACTTACATCATTCCATTGGAACTTGGTTGCCTTATATGTCAACTTTGTTAGAGGTGCAGAAATAGAAGAAAAACCTTCAATGAACCTTCTGTAATAACTTGCTGACCCTAGGAAGCTTCAAACTTCCATGGGTGTCGTTGTCCTTGGCCAATCTTTCACAGCCTCTATCTTTTGTGAATCAACCCTTATTCCCTCATCAGATACAATATGACCCGACAATGGCACTTATTTTAGCCAAAATCCATATTTAAAAAAATTGGCATACAACTATCGATCACGAAGAACCTATAACACCTGTCGTAAGTGATTTGCATGGTCCTTTTATGATCTTGAATATACCAAAATATTATCTATAAATACTATCACAAATGTCCAAGAATGGCTTAAATACCCTGTTCATCAGATCCATAAAAACTGTTGGTGCATTCATTAGCCCAAATGACATAACAAGAAAATCAAAGTGACTACAGCGTGTTCTGAAAGCTGTCTTGGGTATATCTTTTTACTTCACCCTCACTTGGTGATAACGTGATCTCAAATCAATTTTTGAAAAGTATTTGGCACCCTTTAACTGAGATCAAATAAATCATCAATCCTAGGAAGGGGTATTTATTCTTAATTGTCACCCTATTAAATTGTTGATAGTCGATACACATTCTCAATATGCCATCCTTTTTATGTACAAATAACACTGGTGCACCCCAAGGGGATACACTAGGTCTTACAAAAACCTTCTCCAATAAGTCTTTTAACTACTCTTTTAGTTTACGCAATTCTGGTGGGCCCATTCTATATGGAGGGATGGAAATAGGACTGCCTAGAAGTAAGTCAATAACAAAATTTACTTCTCATTCGAGAGGTAAGCCTAGAAGTTCTTAAAGGAACATATCAACGAATTCATTCACTACTAGAATTGATTGAAGAGTTGGCGATTCTACCTCAATATCCCTTAGACTAACTAAATAACATATGTACCCCTTAGATATCATCTTTCTTGACTTAAAATAAAATATAAACTTACCCTTTGGCGCCTCAATATTGCCTTCCCATTCAAGAACTTCCGTATTTGGAAAATGGAAGTACACCCTCTTAGTTCTGCAATCCACGGTGGTATAGCAAGATGCTAACTAGTCCATACCCATTGTAACATCAAATTCCACCATTTGTAGCTCAATAAGGTCAGCCAATATGTCATGGTCATAAACATTTACTGCACAGTCATAATAAATCCTTCTAGCCTTAATAGATTCACCAGTTGGTATAGACACTTCGAAAGGTTTGTTCAAAAATTTGAGTGTTCTCTTACGCTTCCCAGCAACTAGTGAAGTGATGTATGATAGTGTAGAACTAGGTTCAATTAATGAATATACATTATGTGAAAAGATGAACAATGTACTTGTGACCACATTGGGTGAAGCTTTCAAATTTTGCCGACTCCCTAGAGCATAAGTGTAATTCTGGACTCAACTAGAGCTAGCTACCCCTTTAACACCTATACCATGTTCCATAGGTGCTTGTTGACCCCTATCTAATGGAGGAACTGACGATCCTGATACAATAGCTGATCTAGTAGGTTGTGCTACATCACCCATACGTCTCCTCGGGCAATCTCTCATCATATGTCCTAGCGCACCATACCAATAACAAGCCTCTGTCCCAACACGACATGTACCTGATTGACTTCTTCCACATTGTTTACAAGGCCGCGTTGGGGTCATTTGCTAGCCTGTTAAATATCCCACTGTTCGAGCACCATACCCTTCACTTCTTGGACCAAACTAATTTCTCCTAAACCCCTGAAGTTGTGGTGGAGCACTAGATGCAAAGTAGTATGATGATGGCCTAGGTAGTCTATTAGAAAATCAAGGCCTAATCTCACCTTGGTACGGTGTAAACTGCCCCACAGATCTGACCCTTTTGGCCTGCCCCCTTTCCAACTCTTGTATCCTTCTTCTCTGCCTCTGATCCTCCAATTTCTATGCAAAAGCTTGCATCCTTGCTATATCTATCTCTTTATTCAAGGAAGCAATAGTATATCTTCGACTAGATATGAATACAATCTATCCACATATTAATGAACTCTATCTACCATAGTAGCAACTATATTAGGAGCATAATTGGCCAGGGAATTAAATTGAAGGCTATACTCCCTCATGCTTATATTCCCTTTGTGGAGATTCAAGAACTGATCTGGACAGGCCTCTCGGATATCTAATTGCAAGTAATGATCAATAAATGCCTCTTTGAACTCTTTCCAATTAGTTGGGGGAGCATCTAATGTGTGTTGGATCTAATCAATAAAGTCTGGGGATCTTCATTAGGATACCAGCGAAGGATGGAGGGTCTTAATTAAGGAAGTCATGTATCCTCGTGCTAGCTTCCCTATTCACACCACCTGCACCTATAATTGGACCTTCATGTCTGAGACCTTGGCAAGCAACTATACGAGTCAATAGTTGGACTTCATTTCTCAGATCCTGCATGGTAGTCGATAGGTGGTTCTGGGGAAATTTCACTACTTCTTGGTTCATCAGGAGATGGAGGAGTTGGAGATATTTGTGACAGAGACTCATCTTGAGCATCATTTCGTTGTCTCACCTGACAAGGTATACTAACCACCACTTCTACTCCATTCCCTTTATCCTTTCTTGCATACTTGTTGTACAAAATCTACCTATTACATTTAGCTCTATGGCACAATCTAAAGAACGAAAAGAAAGTAACAACTCATAAATTCCACGTAGCCTCCTACTTATAAATGTGGTCCATAATACCTTGATAAACAAGAATCTACATACACACGACTTTGTAGAGTCCCTAGGCTAACCCACTCTGATACCACTTCTATCACGCCCAAAGTCCCATTAAGGCGGACTGGAACCAGTTGCCAATAAGGTCCCAGAGAACCAACTTGTAACTATACATTTTCTATACATATTATAAGGAATTTCTACATTAAACATGTCTTTAAAAAAGTAAATAGTAATAACAAGACAAAAGGAAATGTATATGACTAGGTCGTTAGGGCCACAGTGTTTAAACTACGAGACATGACCACACTTTAATTTACATAGTCTACAAATCCTCTAGATAAGTAAAAGTATTTGATAAGGGTCGACGTATGCCCCTCCTTAAAAAACTGTATAACACAAAAATATGAGCTCTAGACACGCAAAGCTCCGAAGCACCTTGAGCTTGGTAGTAGCAGTTGGATATCTTGTACTCCTTCTGGGGAGATCTAATAGCACATGTACCTATAGTATAAAGTGTAGGTCCCTCATAAGGAATATTAGTGCGAGATAATATACTGAATATTTAATCCAAAGAAATACTATATATGAAGTAAAAATACAACTAAAACTATGCACTGGTGTATGATAAGAGACCACCCTTAGTTATATTGTGGGATCATGTACTTTATGTTATTTTCATTACATTACCTTTACTATATAATATGTGCACAACATGTAATACAAATAACCAACTAATTAATAGTAAATCTATATTGGGATCAGCCCTAGCTAGGCTTTTCTTTTCATTCGGTGGTCTAACCCCCATGATTGGATCGACCCTGGCTAGGTGATTCTTCCACCCCTTAGATTACTAGCCATCATTAAGCAATATACTTATCTTTCGATTACTTTTGAGATGCTTCTTTTAGTGGTCATATTATTGGAACTGGAGGGTTGTAGATAGAACATATGACATGTAAATAATCACAAAGGACAACACCATAATAAAAGGAGTAGGTTATACAAATAATAAAATGCATAGGAGGTAGAACAACACATGAACTTTATTTAGTAGAACGAACTCATGTATCTTGGTATCCAAGTATTTATGCAGATTTGGAAGTGACTATGTGTGGGAGCATATGAATATGTCAAATAGTGGAGGCATGGCTATTTGTTATGTCGAAGCACATAAAAGCCTCTAAGTACCAAGGAAGAACCTAGGTTTCATGCCAAGTAATACGAAATCGAGTAGACTTACAAATCTCATTGTATGACCTCATTACTACATTGGAATGACCACGTTTTCCCTCAAATATTTATATACAATAAATTAGGCAATAAGACTTGTATTAGTAGCAAAGAAATACTTCTTGGTAGCCTAATATCATAAAAACTAACACTCGGACAGCAAGCTTATAATTAACGACCAAAATGCATTCCTTCAATCTTTTCACTTATAATCATACTTTCTGACAATCATTCTTATGCACATGTCATATTCATCTTGTTTTAGACCCTTAATAGTCTTATAGTAGTTCACAAGGTATAATACATAACAATCCTACACAACAAACAAATAGGTAGCATCACATTCGTACTCCTGCTACATTTCGACGTCAATAGTCCCAAACCTGTTTCAACTCTACAGAAGCTGTCAACAATATATCTATACATAAACAAAGCCTTAGAAAAGTCTCAGAACAATACCAACAAAGTCATGAAGGACGTGAGGCAATATCCTTCCATCCATCAGCCCATAAGTTCCAATCAAAATCACACTTAAGATAGCACAATAAAACTCGTATTTAAATGAAACAAAATCAGGGTAGCAACCCTAGATTAATATCTATAACATAAATCATGTTAGGAATATCAAATTCTCTTCATAAAGTAGCCCATAAACCGTAGAGAAGTCACAAAAAAAGGCAAGTATGCAGCAACTTTCTAAACTCATGTTGTCCAACCTTTATTCATAAGTATAACTAGCATATATTTCTTGTTTGTCATGGGATAAGTATAACATATATATGGATATTTACACTTACCTTAGACTTCAAATTCAGATTTCGTTCAAGAACCGTAGATGGTTGTATTGGCAGCCTTGTGAAGTGAAGTAAAGAGAAAAAAAGAGTCTTTACGAAGCTGAAAATTGTTCCAAAGTGAAAAGACTTAAGGGGCTGTTTTTGAACCCTGTTAAAGGGTCTCTTTGACCGAACTTCTCTTGAGATTTTGACCACATATTAACACATATTAGTATGCTGGTTATGCAGCAGCTTGGCCCTCATACTTGGACCTAAATGCGTCTCAAAGTTGATAGGCCTTAGCTGCCCATTTTCCTAATTCCTCTTCACTTAGTTTGGGCCCAATTAGTCAAGTCAGTTGTGATGTACTTAGGACCTTTTATTATTCATATTGGGCTGTAAGTATTTTCCATTTATGATGGTAAAACATGGGCTATGCGTAAACCTTTAACATGGACTTTATTCATTAACAGACTTGGACAGATTTGGCATCGGTTCTTGTCTCTGCTTAGCCAGCATATTTAAGCTAAGAAAGTAGGTGACTCACCTACTAGCTTCCTAAGTCCTACAAGCACCTCACTTCTTCACCTCGTTTAAGGTCATAATCTCCTAAATTTGACTTAAAACTTACACTCGACCCTTTTTAGCGTTAGACATACATATCGCCCTCTAATTTGAGATTCAAGGACTTTCTAAAAATTGGCACTAATTTTAAAAGCCATATCACATTTCATTTGCATAGAACTAGTACATGTAAGATGTGGGGTGTTACATGCTACATGGGTGAAACGACCCAATGGCTGAAACCCACATTCTTCAAACTTATGTTTGCTTGAGACAAGATTGAATAGAACTTAAAGATTGAAGAAAATCCTTGAGTTCGAAAGTTAAGCTTGAAATTCTAGAAATTTGAATGAGATGTTTGGTTAAGTCTTGGAGAGGTTATTGTGAGGATTTTGAGTGATATAGTGTAGAAAAATGGCTAAGTATGGGTGTTTTTTTGCATAATTGGGCATGGGGCCATGACCTCATTGCCATTCGCAGACAGAAAAAATGAAAGAAAAATCAACACTAGTCCATGATGCGGACCCAACGCAAAGGCAAAATTTGTGTTGCTCCATGCCTAGGTCCATAGCGACGTGGGTATGACAGACAATGTTTTTCGAAAATTAGCAAAATTATTTATTGCTATAGGTCCTCTAGAATCTATGTTATATCCATTAACCACTAAATTTAGCCCCCTAATTGAGAGTATGAAGTCGGATTTCTGATTACACGGATTTTGAGATATATGGAAATTATGATTATGGGCATTTTCGAAGAACAATTTATGGTGTTTCAATATCTCTCCCTTCGTAACATTCATTCCTAAATATCAAAACAAAGTGCATAAGAGAAGTAATCATGAAGATTTAAGCCTGACATGAATGTAACAAATATGTTTAAACATTATTTTCAAAAAGCCTTAAGGTAAGTGTCAAAGTCACCATAAACTTGTAACCATGAATATGAATGCATGCAAAATGACCTAAAGGCTGAAACTTGAGACTTGAAATCATAAAGGAAACTTAAATTAATATCTTTGGCTTGAGTAGAGTGGAGAAGATATAGATATCTCTTTCTCATGTCCGCCTTGGCTTCCCATGTGGCACTTTCCACTTGTTGGTTTCTCCAAAGGACCGTAATGGAAGCTACATCTTTATTTCTCAATCTCTTCACCTGTCTATCCAATATCTTCAATGGGACCTCCTCATATGTCAAATTATCATCTAGAACTCCTACAACATCCAAAGGCACTATAGCGCTTGGGTCACCCACACACTTTCTCAATATGGACACATGGAAAATCGGATGAACCATATTCATCTCCATAGGTAGCTTCAACTCATATGCAATATTATCCACTCTACTCAAAACTTTATAAGGACCAACGAACCTTGAGATCAAATTCCCCTTTTTGCCAAATCGAACCACACCCTTCATAGGTGAGACTTTAGAGTAAACAAAATCACTAACCTTAAACTCAAGATCTCTTCTCCTCATATCGGAGCAGGACTTTTGTCTACTTTGTGCTGTCTTCAATCTCTACCTTATCAAACTCACCTTCTCTAAGGCTTCGATGACCAAATTCGAACCTAGTAAAGTCATTTCCCCCACTTCAAACCACCCAACCGGGAATCTACAATGCCTACCATAAAGAGCTTCAAAAGAACCCATAGCAATGCTAGAGTGGTAGCTATCATGGTAAATAAATTTAATAAGGGGAATATGTTTATCCCAACTACCCTTAAACTCCAAAATATAAGCTCTAAGCATATCGTCAAGAGTCTGGATAGTCCTATCAGCTTGACAATCCATTTGAGGATAGAAAGTCGTGGTAAGCTTAACCTTGGTATGAAGATATTTTTAGAAGGACCTCCAAAAGTGAGAAGTAAATTGAGCACCACAATCCAACATCACAAACAAAGGCACCCCATCAACTGATGTATATATAATTTGGCATAATCTACTGCACCATAAGTAGTTTTGACTGGTAATAAGTTAGTTGACTTTGTCATTCTATTCACAACAACCCCAATAGAGTCAAAATGGTTCGTAGTCTTAGGCAATCTAACCACAAAATCCATGTTGATTTCCTCCCACTTTCAAGTAGGAATCTTTATACCTTGGGCTAGGCCACCTGGCCTTTGATGTTCGGCTTTCACTTGTTGGCAATTGTAACATGTAGATATGAACTTTGCAATGTCTCTCTTCATACGACCACACCATACACCTCCCTCAAGTCTCTATACATTTTTGTAGAACTAGGATGAATGGAATAGGATGAATGATGGGCCTCTTTTAAGATCAATTCTCCCAAGTCATCCATATTTAGCACAAATAATCTCCTTGGTGCCTAATGTCACCACTCCACTTTACCATCTATCACTAAGGCCTTCAACTCTAGCAAGGTGTGGTCAAGATCTTATTTTGCCTTTTCCTCCTCAATCAAGGAAGATTTAGAACTATCAACAACTACAACACCACCATTGTCAACTTCATCCAATCTAACCCCCAATATATCCAAATGGTGGACTTATCTAGCCACCTCTTGACCGCCATTATCAATATGAGCTAGATTATCCATAGACACTCTACTTAAACATCGGCCACAATATTAGCTTTGATGGGGTGATAATGCACACTGATATAATAATCTTTAAGGAGCTCTAACCACTTTCTTTCTCTTAAGTTAAGATCCTTTTGGGTGAATACATATTGGATACTTTTGTGGTCGTTAAACATATCAACATGGACTCCATAAAAGTAGTGACGCCAAGTTTTCAGAGCAAATACTATAGCCGCCAATTCAAGATCATGGGTCAAATAATTCTTCTTATGCACCTTAAGTTGTCTAGAGGCATATGCTATCACCTTACCATTTGCATCAAAACACACCCCAAACCAATTCTTGAGGCATTGCAATACTCAACAAATCTTTCTAACCCTTTCGGTAGACTTAAGATGGGAGCATAGACAAGCTTATAATTTAATGTTTGGAAACTCTTCTTACATATATCGACCAACACAAATTTTGCCTTATTTTATGTAAACCTTGTCATAGGAGAAACAATAGAAGAGAAGTCATTCATAAACCTCCGGTAATAACCCACCAAACCCAACAGACTTCTAATGTTAGATAGAGGCAAAGGTCTAGGCATTCACGTCCATCTTATTAAGATCACCTTAATGTCATCCCCGTACACCATATTCCTTAGGAAAGGAATCTCTTTCAACCAAAACTCAAATTTTTCATATTTGGCATACAACCTTTCCTTCCTCAAGATTTGCAACACCATCCTCAAGTGATTGACATGCTCCTCCTCACTATGGGAATTAATTAAGATATTATCAATAAAAACCACCACAAACAAGTCTAGGTAGGGTCTAATGACCCTATTCATGAGATCCATAAATATAGCTGGTGCATTAGTTAACCCAAAAATAACCACAAACTCAAAGTGCCTATACCTAGTCTGGAAAGTTGTCTTGGGAATGTGACACTCCCTAACTTTTACTTGGTGATACCTAAACTGAAGACCAATCTTAGAAAAGTTACTAGCCCCTTGAAGTTGATCAAAAAGGTCATCATTTATTGGTAGGGGTACTTGTTCACTATGGTGACTCTATTACGTTATCGGTAATCAATGTACATTCTCCGAGAATCATCCTTTTTCTTCACAAATAACACCGATTCACCCTAAGGTGACTTATTAGGCCTTATGAAACCCTTCTCCAAAAAACTCCTCAATTTCTCCTTCAAATCCTTCAACTCCTCCGGGGCCATACGGTAAGGGGGAACAGAAATAGATTGAGTATTAGGAAGGTAGTCTACACCAAAGTCTATTTCCCTTTTGGGATGAACTCTGGGAGTCCCATCAGGAAAGATATAATGAAACTCATTAACACCGAAATCGAGTCAATAGCAAGAACATTGGACTCAACATCCTTAACCCCCACAAGATAATAAAGACAACCCTTAGAAATCAAATTTTAGGCTTTAAGGCAAGAAATGAATCTACCCTTGACCACCACATCACGACTTTTCCACTCAAGGACAGCTTATTAGGGTATTGGAATTTAACCCTACAAGTTCTACAATCAATAGAAGCATAATATGCATGCAACCAATCACCCGTAACATACCGGTGATGACATTGGGCACTTCATCCACCCCTTGTCTCCCTTGAAGAGCATATAATTTATTTTTCCTTGGAGCACCTGTTTGTTGGCCTCCTCTTCTCTTTTGACCTGCATTTATACCTTGGCCTTGTGGATGATCATCTCTACCTTTGTTATTAGCATGAGGACAATCAATGACCTTATGACCCACTTTACCACTACGAAAGCAAGCATTAGAATTTCTCAAACATGAGCAATTATGGTTCCTTCCATACCCTTGCTAGAGAGGGTTAGGCACCCTACAACCACCACCTTGGAATCTTAGATTGTCATTAGAAACCTCCTATTAGGAGCATTAGAAGACCCTTGGCCTTGGAACTTGTGGCCTTGAGAAAACCGACCACCGTTAGAACCTTGGAAACAACCTTCAATATGAGTCCTCTTGGACTTACAACTTTTTCTTTTTCTAAAGTTTTCTCCCTCTAGTTGCTTAGCATATGTAATGACATGGTACAAATCTATATCACCCACTAACATGGTGGTTTGACACTCCTCATTGACCAAGTTGGATACTCCCGACACAAATTTGTTCATCCTAGATCTCGGCTTGGCTACCAATTGTGGGGTATACTTAGAGAGTTGGTTGAACTTGAGGGCATACTACCTCACACTCATGGAACCTTGCGTAAGGATAATAAACTACATAATTTTAGCCTCCCTTAGCTCATTAGGAAAAGACCGATTGAGGAATACAACTTTGAACTCCTCCCAAGGAAAAACATCATCATTTGTCCTCTTCAATTTTCATTGGGTGAACAAAATTTAAGCCACCCATTTGATGTGGTAGGCTGCTAATGTCATTTTCTCCTCCAAAATAACCCCCATAATAGATAGCACTTTGCATACCTCATCGATGAACTCTTGGGGGTCCTCATCCATCTTGGATCCATGAAAGCCAGTGCGTTCATTCTAGTGAAATCCCTCATGCTAGATACCAGAGTGAAAGCATGAGGGGCTTTGACCCCTTTGCGAATTTGGTTGGTCATAGCACGAGCCAACATTATAATAGCATCTCAGAACTCATCTTGGACTACCCCTCCAACCTGAGGAGCTTCAGGAATGAGAGGGGTCAGTTGCTCCTCAAGTATACAGGCTCTCCTTAGTCTCCCTATAGGAATCAGCATGATCTTGAATAGCAAAGAGAATTTGTTAGCGCAAAAACCCTCACACTTACATCTAAAGCATGATATAAATGAAGAAGTGAAACATTTCCTAAAATGCCTCACAACCTCTAATTCGTAGTTGTGGTGTATTTCACAACAATGCATAAAACACTAATCGATACAATGTGGTGGATAACAAGGACCATGGACAACCTACTGCTCTGATACCAAGTTTGTCATGATCCAAGCCTAATTCTAGATGTGATACAGCAAATGGGAACCTTGAAGGGACTCGAAGTAAGCCTCTTAGCATATCATTCACACATCCATAGTGATAGAAGCAAGATAAACAACACAAGAGATATAAATAAGAAAAATGGGACTAAGGGATATCTTGATATTTTTAAAAGCATAAAAGAATCAAGCTCATAGCATAAGTACATTAATTATCCAACAACACCTCTAACATGGAATGTAGCAGGAGCCAAGATACTTTTCGGGCTTACCCTCATTGCAACAAGTGTTCAACATAAAGAAATATCAACTAGCAAGAGTAGCATAGATAGTGTCTTCATACTTGAGGACTCCAAAAGCTTATATTCCAAAGTTCCACAACATGCCATGTGGAGGATGATTGAGAGGTGCTCCGATCCCTACATTCTAATATCATGTAGGCATAGAGTATGCGTTAGTATGTTTGAATGTACTAAGTATGTAGGATGCAATGCAACAAGATATAAGACAATATAGTCGAAATGCATAAATATAAGCAATTGATAAGTATAATTTCAATATGGCATGCATGATCAATGCTTGAAGTAAAATATGCTTATAAGTCAAAA
Source organism: Solanum sejunctum (assembly GCA_025642045.1). NCBI lineage: Eukaryota > Viridiplantae > Streptophyta > Magnoliopsida > Solanales > Solanaceae > Solanum > Solanum sejunctum. Next base: position 23,484 of record JAOTQJ010012310.1, on the reverse strand, counting down.
AACTTGAGTAGTACATATCATATGTGGGAAGAGACAATAGTCAACATAGACCAAGTAAAATACTAGTTGGAATCCAAGGCATGTCACCCCCTTATAAGGTTACTAAGGTACTCACCCCTCAACAAGGCGATTAGATATGTCACCGCTCTAACAAAGTGATTGGGCATGTCACCCCCCCAAACATGGTGATCAAGGTATGTCACTCCCCCCAACAAGGTGACTAGGCTTGTCACCCCCAACATGGTGATTGAGGTATGTCACTGCCTCAACAAGGTGAATGGACATGTCGTCCCCCAACAAGGTATGGTCTACTTGCAAATCATAGATGCTTTTCAAGAACTCAATGCAAACATGCAAGTCCTTAATCATCATAAAGTCACTTGACACATAAACTAAGTAATAGATCATCAATAACTTGAGAATCCTTATCAAGGCATTTTATTAAACACTTGATGGGTTCATAATGCTTATTCAAAATCATACAAGTCAAGACTAAAACAATATGAGAAAAGTCAATATAAATCAACCCGCCAACATAGAGTAAAACCCTCATGTATGATACGTTGAAATCTATCATCAAAGATCATAATATATCATAGTTTCAAAGCTAAAAACATGCACAGTCTCCATAAACAAAATCAACCCATGGTATAAGCTTATAATACATAGACATTCATAATCAATCAACATTTCATAAAACCTAATAATAATTTATAATAATAATCCATAATAAGAGATACCTATAGAAGATGGAACATGAAACCTGCAATTTTCATAAAAAGCAACATTTGACTCCATGGGTGAAAGGACCCAATTTATTGAATCCACATACATCAAACTTATGTTTTCTTGACATGATATTTAAGAGAACTTAGACCTTGAAGAGAATCCTTGCTTGAAATCTTTGAAATTTGAATAAGATATTTGGTGAAGTCTTGAAGAGGTTTTTGTGAGAGTTTTAAGTGATATAAGTTGAAAATGGCTAAGTATAGGTGTTTTCATGCATAAGTGGGTATCGGACTATCACCCCAATTCCCTTGTCTGAAACAAAAAAATGAAGCAAAAATTAACACTGGTCCGCATTCTGTCGAGCACAATTTGGGGCATTTTCAAAGCACAATTCAGGATGTTTCAGCTGCACTAGAGGTATAATGGTTGCTTTCTTTCCTTTCTATCAACTGACTTTATGTATATCATTATCATAAAACATTTATTAATATTGAACTGAAGAGAAATATTAGAATAAATTGTAATAGTGCATAAATGAAACAAAATCTTTTAACAATCTTAGAAAAAATCTTTCTACAGCAGTTTGGAAAAGAATTGAAGAGAGCATTCTGAGTGTTGAAGATCACATAGCATATGAAAGAATAGCACTTCCTCAATATACCAAGCAAATTATATTCTTCATTTCTTAATTTAAAAATCTGTGTGGTTGTTCGTTTATTAAATTTAGACTTGAATAAACTACTAGCATAATGTGTTAAGGGAGTGGTTTTTATTAGTATGTCAAGAGATCATCAACTCTCAAAATATTCTCTTTCTCACTTATGTGAATGATTGTAGAAGTTTTTCCCTTATTTGGGCAAGAAAGAAAGAGAGGGTTTGAGAGTTGAAAGACCACTTGGCAAACAAATAAAAACCACTCCCTCAACACATTATGCTAATACCTTATTCAAGTTTATATTTAATAAACAAATGGCCTCTAGGATTTTAAAATTAAAAAATAAACTTTTCTTGGTATGCTGAGGAAGTGGTGTTCTTGTCTATGGTAGGTGATATACAATAGTCAGAATGATCTCTTCATTGCTTTTCAAAACTATCATAGAAAGGTTTAGTCTAAATTTGCTAAAGGATTTTGTTTCATTTATGCACTATGACATTTTTTTTTCTAATTTTGCTATTTGGTTCAATATTAATGAATGTTTTTTTATAAGTTTCCTGTAGATCTTACACAAAACTTGTTAGATAAAAAAGGGAGGCGTTAATACCATTTACCTCCTTAGTGAGTACCAACAGCTAAATCTCTGAAGATCCTAGTTGACTTGGGTGCTTATTCTTTTCCTTTGACCAAGTCCTTCTTGTGCCATTTGTTGTAGACAATGTGTAGCCCATGCTAGCAAAGGTTGGGAGTCATACGTAGCAGACACTTTAGTGGCTCTGAAACCAGACTAGTCCACTTGGGTTCTATTGAGAATTCAAGAGATAAGTAAACCATAGGGAAGACTAGAAGTGGGACTGGTATCTTCTGCCATCTCTAGCATGTACTCCATAATCCTTTTGGCCCAATTGATGTGGTACTTCTTGAGAAGGTACTACAAAATAAAAACATCTCTGTTGGAGATGTTCCTGAGAGATCCTTTTCTGGGAACAAGGGTGGTGGTAACAATGTAGGTCGAGATATATTGTTCAAAGAATAGAAATAGGGTCCCAAAGTCAGGAATATGGATGTTTCTTAGAGATGAAAGCCCTGGCCTCTTCCAGAGGAGCTTCAAAATCTTTCTGCAAATTTTCATTTATGTATAGGATATTGATAGAGAACTCAGACTAATATGTCTTCGATGATGCAAAATACCAAGACAAGGGTTTCCAGATCATCACCATTTTCTCCCCAGCGAAGGTTGGCATAGAACATCCATACTCCTTTATGATATTCTATCCTGTAGAGTGTCAGAACGAGGGAAAGTTTTTTAGTATGCAAAAAGGTGTTCTCCTTGCAGTGAGAGTCTTCTAGGTGTTCGACATTGACCACATAACTAGGAACCACTGGCCTCTTCATGAAGCTATCAAACTTGGCCTTTGTAGAGGCATTTTAGACATTGTATAGCTTGTCTATGCCCAAAGGAACAAGATGACAGGAGCGGTATTTTATATAGTTTTTTATTTTGAGGAACTATTTCCAAGATGAGATATAGATAGAGGACTCTGCCTTAGAGGAATCTAAGGAGATAAAGTAAATTTCGGGAGTGGAACTGTTCGCAAGTCTTTTCTTAAAGGGTATTGATTGGGTGCGAGTCATAGTGCTGATGGGGAAGAGGAAAAGGGAGAATCAGTGAGATGAAGAAAAAAAGGAAGATCAGAGGATTGAGGGAGGATAGTTTTAGAGGGAGGCAGTGAGCATGATTGGATATGCCATAGTGATAGGCGAAAGAACTGAGTGATTCGACGTACAAAGAGGCGCAATCAGTAGAGTGTTATAATGAGGAATAAGTGGAGGAAAGAAGAAAGAGAAAAGGAAAGGACTAAGTCCAATAATGAAGTAATAAATGCAGATGATTTAGTAGACAAAGTATGGAAAAAAATTTTAAAAAAATAATGGATAAACACATAGGAAAAGAGAAATTACTGGGGAAAGGGAATAATATTTTCTTTTTCTCACAGATATTAAAAGCGTTACTCATGCAAAGGTTTGGTAAGAATATATTAGAGTTGATTTTTGGTGTTGACAATATCTAATATAAAATCATCTTTTTTAACATGATCATGAATAAAATATTGCTCAATGTAAATGTGCTAAGCTCAGAATGGTGTGCAATGTATTTTGACAAATTTATTGCACTCTTATTGTCACAAAAAATAGCAGGTTTGAACGATAAGATTGAAATTTTCAAGTTAATGCATGATCCAAAGTGATTAAGTAACACAACCTCCTATAGCCATATATTCTGATTCAGTGGTTGATAAAGCAACCTAGGTCTGTTTTTTCCATTACCATGAGAAGAATGATTTTCCCATTAATTTCTATTTTCCTTTCATGTTTATCCTTTACATTAATTATTTTTTCTTTTGAATTTTTTTTTCATATTTTGTCCACTAAAATCGTCAACATTTATTAGTCTTTTAATGAACTTATTTCTTTCCTATTCACTTTTATCTCCCCTCCACTTATTTTTCATCATGACCCTCTACTGGCTATGCTTCTTCATCAGTCGAACCCCTCAGTTCTTCTGCCTCATCACTATCACTCATCTCTTCGACTCGCTCTTTTCCTCTTCTCCATCCACACTATGACTTGAACCCTATCAATGCACTCCCAGAAAAGTCTAGCAAATAGTTCCTCCCTTGAAATTGACTTTATCTACTCTAATTCCTCTAATCCAAAGTCTTTCATCTTTCCATCCTATCAAAAACTCTTCCCTAAAAATTAAAAATCCTAAAAAACACTACTCTTGTCCCCCTGATCCTTTGGGTGAAAATGAGTTACACAAATTCTTGAATGCCTCTGTGAATGCCAAGTTTGATAGCTTAAAAAAGAGGTTGATAGTTCTTGGTCATGTGGTCAATCTCAAACAACTAGAATACTCTTACTAAAAGGTCAGCAACTTTCTGCATGCTCAAAATCATACCATTCTTCTGATACTATGGGGGATGGAATACTGTAAAGAAATAGTTTGGATATTCTATGCCAACCTTCACTGGACAGGAAATGGTGATGATCTGGAAACCCTTACCTTGGAAGTTTGCATCATCATCTACAATCAACTATTCAAAGACATATTTAGCAGTGAGTTCTCTGGCAATATCCCTTACATGAATGGAAATTGGCCAGAAGATTTTGAAGTCTCTCTTGAAGAGACTAGGGCTTTCATATAAGTCAAACAACCTGATTCCTCAAACATTGGGCCCCTGTCTCTATGCTTTGAACACCTATCTTGGCCCATATTTTTGCCAGCATCTTAGTTCACAAAAAGGAATCTCTCTATAGCATCTCTAATAGATACATTTTATTCTGTACTGCCTTCTCAACAAGTACCACATCAATTAGGTCGAACGGATTGGAGAGTATATGCTAGAGACTACCGAAGACACCATTCCCACTGCCAACCTTCCCTATAGTTTGCTTATCACTTAGATTCTCAATAAATCCCAAGTGGACTTGTTTCGGTTCAAAGCTACTAAAGTATCTTCTATGTATGACTCTCACACTCTTTCTAGCATGGGCTACATAACTTTTACAACAAATGCCAAAAAAAGGACTCAGTTAAAGGAAAACCAAAAGCTACCATGTTGACTAGGATCTCTATAGATTTAATTATTGTACTCACTAGGGAGGTAGACAATAATAAGGCCTCTATTCTTTCTCTAACCCATGCTATGCAGGAAACTCTATAAAAAATTCTCCATCTCAGTAAGGATTCTAGCACTGATCTAGGAAAAATGCACATGGAGGTTGAAGATCTCAAGAAGGAAGGTGTGTGCTCTATTAACAAGCTCGTCAAGCAAGTCAACAATCTGAATACAGGAGTCAACTCCTCCAATAATGAACATGTTGTCTCTATCCAAAATGCCTACTCATCATTTTCTAAGGACTTTGAGAAATCCTATAAGGAAGATTGGGGACCTAAAACAACTACTAACAACCAAGGATCTAATGAAAGTTGGGGACCTAAAAAAAATTAATTGTTTCTTGATGTAGGCACCACAAAGACAATCATACAAGAAAGGAATGTGGGTCATAGACAGTGGGTGCTCATCACCCTGAAATACTTTTTAGGGCATATCTATTTTTATGCTTGAACTTCTGCTCTCCTTTTTTATTCTGCCAAGGGAGAGAATATTTGAATTATGATATATGAATGCAGTATTGTTGTACCTTATCCTACTGTGCATGGCCTGCATTTCTTGTTGTTGTACTTTGTCCTACTTTACATTGCATACATTTCTTTTTGTTATTGATTAAAAAATAAGGCGATTCTACTGACTCTACATAGGAGTCACATAAGTATGGAAGCCTCCCCAAACTCATTAGGACTTTGAAGACAGAAGGAGTCAACTAACCCTACAGGGGAGTACCTATATAGCAAAATAAATGTCATCATCAGAAAGGGGGACATTGTTAGCATCTAATGACTTTTTATGATCTCTTTTAGAGGAACAATCAAAAATAAAAGAGAAGGATTACCCCTTGGAGCTGCAGCAAAAAGAAGTCAAGGATGATCTCAAGGAATAAAGATCCCCAAATCAGCACAAATAACACTTGACATATAAGGAAACATATCAAAATAGATGAATGAAAAATCTTAGCTTAAAATCAAATGAAACGCTACAAAGGGAAGAAGGACTCATATGATGGAGCATTGTAAAAGGAAGGATGACCAGACTCATATAATGGAACATTGCAAAAGGAAAGCAGACTCATCAGAGTTGAAGGATAATTATAAAAGAAGGACAGGTATCCAAATTAGTTGGATACATCCCCAATAAAGTATTCCCCTTATATTCATTATTTGAAGAAATCTCTTGGGTGAAGGAATCACCTAACAACTAGATTTCTGAAGCCTCCTATATTTGCCCTCATTCTTAGATAGAAGTCACCATGCTAAAAGTATTGTCACTCTGCTGAAAGTATTGGGGTAGATTTAAGTTGGGCATCTATTTTCATTACCACCTTCTTCTTCACATTCTAAAAGGTATGTTCATTGGCCCTTGCAATTTCATTATTGATATATGTTTAGATATTGTGAAATAGAATCCTAAATTTTTGTGGGTTCTGCTTCTTCAGTATTTAAAATTCTTGGGTTGAATTAGGGTACTCTTACATTGTGCAGAATTAAGTTTTTCATTGATGAATTTCAGAGGCTAGGGTTTGAAGTTGTGAATGATTTTCCTTAATAATATTATTCCCTAGTTTTGTGGTGATTGTTTGATGGATTAAACAAAGGACCAGTTGTCTCTTATGTTCCATTCTCTTGTGATTATATACTTCTTGCTTGTATGGATGTATTATGAACTAAATTTAACAACTCTATGCATTTGTTACATCTTGAAATTTAATTTGGTTGTCGAGATTGTTATGAATATGATTGTTAGGTTTCACATGAATAATGATGTTGATTCTATCTTTTCCTTAGTGTTGGCATTGTTGTGAATTAAAATGTGGTTGTAGTACACATCCATGCTTGATTTTGATTGGTGTACTTGAAATTATGTTGCAATCTAAAATGGTTTTGCTAATTGAGGAGTTAGACACCTTTTTTAGGAGGGGTGAAGTCTGAGTAACACTTGTTTATAACTAAATTACATGAACTTGCCCAATGCTATAGTGATCGAAGTCTTTCTTAAGGGTAATGTTTTATTTGGTTATATTCTTGCACCTTGAGGGATGTCTGAGTACCCCTAGGTCGATTCTCACCATGTAAATATGTTTTTTGTGTTTAGTGGGTAATTGAAAATTGTGGAAAATGCTTGAAAGGGTCATAAAAGTGTTGACTTTGAGTTCGGTATTGCATCAATTGAGTTTATGGTCTACGTTTAGAATGCCAAATTGATTTGATGCATGATTAAACTACTCTTATGACCGCACTTTGGGCTAGCATGCCTAGGGGAGTTACCGAAAAAATTGGTGATGGTCCATTTGACCATTAAACTGGATTTAGTGATCTGGCAAATGCCACTTTTGACCGACAAATTTTCCTACACTTTCTCTATAATTTCGGGCACATTTGGCGATGGTTATTTAAACCATCAATCTAGTTTAGTGAGCTTGCAAACTATTTTGGTGGGCTAAAATTCCCTTCACTAGATGTTTTTCAATTTTAAGTACTTGTTTCATTTCGTTCCATTTCTCATGTGGTTACAATAAAATTATCATGTACTTTTGTAGGAATGCCCAGGATGAAGCATATTCTTCCAATGACGAACCCAAAGTGAAATGATGTGTTTATATGTAAAGGTTTCAGGAACAACCGATATCTCCACATAAGAATAGGGAGGTTGAAAGTCATTGTAAATAAGTTAAGACCTCGAAAACTCCTGAAATGCAATCTTCTTCTTCTTCAGATTAGACTGAACTGAATGAGGAAGAGGGAGGGTCAAGGACACCTGTCCATACTCCATCACTAGGGTCCAACCTCCAAAATACCGCCACACCGAAGACCGCTCTGAAGTAGTTGAGGATTCCTTGGGACCAAAAGCAAGAAGAATTCAACGTGAAAACGAACCTCGACCCTTAAACATGTTAAAGGTGATAGGGCTGAGAACAATCTTAGAAGTGAAGAGGTTTTCACTATATTGTGTGTTGGATCATTATACTAATGTTTGGGAAATGATCATGTTCCATAATTTTTAACTCTTCACAAAAGTCGGGGAACCTGATATTCCTTCTTGGGCTCATGAATTCTATGAGGCATACTTCACTTACATTCCAAATAAGTAGGGCAAGATAAAGTTTATTCCAAATTCACTATGCAATGTTGATGTTTGGGGTAAAATGCTATAGTATAAGGAGACTAACATTAATGAGGTTTTGATTAGACAAACCATACTTTGCATGCCTATGGTAATAAGATATCTTGGTAGGTTGACAAAAAGGGGTTGTTTGCCTTGTTACTTAGCAGAGGTACACCCACTTAGTTGAGACAAGGGGTGCAAATTGAAAGAAACATTTGAAAATACTAGCTCCGTACTATTAATATATAGCAGTTTGATGCCTTTAAAGAATGAGTTTGTGATGTGGTCTCTGACGGTCATTTTGGCAGGGTGTATCATGGATCGACTTCTACTGAATTTAAGAACCATTATTTCCCAGAGATATTTTTGAGATCTAAGAATGTAGCTACCTCTATTTCTTTTCTAATGTTGATTATGACCTTATATAGTAGGATGGGGGTGCCATTTAGAAATAAAATAGATATTAAGATTACTTTAATGGTATTCACAAACAATCGCTGAATTGTAGTTGAATATAGTCGTAATGCAGAGGAGAGGAGGAGGAGAGTACGGACTAACACTACATTGGTAGTTGATATTGAGGAGTTGGAGATTGGTTCTACTGAGGTTGTATTGACTCCAGAACTTCTATCCATTCCTATTCCTTTTGAATTTGCTTAGGTTCAGAGTTCTTCCTAGACTCAATACGAGGAATCCCCTAGTGAATGCATACTAACTCCTCCAGCCCAACCTGCACTGGTCTAGGCTACTATATTGCAATGGCCAGACTTGCCCAAACTGAAAACATCCTGTTATCCAAGTTTGTGGCCTCTTTGCAGGGTTTGATCGACAAAGTTGTGAAGCATTCTTTACACCATTTTCAAAGGAAATATGGTGATCAACAAAAGGTTGTTAAGGGGCACTAGTTAGCAATTGAGAGGTTCACATGTTGGTTGAAGATCTTGAGAAGAAGAGGGTTACTTTCATTCATTTGATGCCAATCTTCTCGAGTATCACTGAGTTGAAGATTTATGTGGATACTCTTAAGTCCACAAATATCTCTTTTTTGTGGGGCGCATATAAGGTTCCATCTATTGAGCCAGTTACACAGTCAACACCTCCAAGTAGCCATAGACCAATACTTTAGGCATCATCTCTAGGGACAAATGTTGAGGAGCTTGGAGTAGTTGTTGACCATCTTTTGACCATGGTACTATTCTTTCTGTTTAAAGTAGTGCCTCAAAAGTTGGAGATTAGTTGTATTTCAAAATACATCTTAAAAGTAAAATTAAGTTCAAATAACTCTGCAATGTTGTGCAAAATTAGAAGTCTGTGCCTAATTTTTAGGCTTTAGTTATTGGAGATAAGAATAGCTTATTTTACTCCTTTTCTTTAGCTTTTCCAGTTATTATTTCATGTAGTTATATGGCAGTCCTTATTCTAATAAAGTATGAACTTCACATCTAAAAGCTATTTTTTCTTTCTTCAGATCTGTTTTTCTCTCCAACAGATTGGTATAAGCGCATGCTATCTTAAGGGACATGTGAGAAGAGAGTGAACCATAAAAACCATTCTTTGAACTATTACGTTAAATAGTTTATAGAAAATGAATTCTGAAACAAGTTTTTTAACTCCACTTGTCTTTAATGGTGAGAGTTATCAAGCTTCGGCAATTAGAAAGAAGGTTCATCTTGAAGAGTTGGATCTCTGGGAAGCAGTAGAAGAGGACTGTGAAGTTGCTCCTTTTGGTGATAATCCAACAATGAATCAAATAAAAAATCACAGCGAGAATAACAAAAGGACAGCCAAAGCTAAAGCTTGCCTTTTCTCTGCAGTATCACCTTCAATTCTTGCCAGAATCATGCCAATGAATTCTGCAATAGAAATTTGGGACTATCTAAAAAAGGAATACCAACGAAATGAAAGAGTGCAGATATGCAGGTGATGAATTTGATTTGGGAGTTTAAAATGAAGAGAATGAAAGAATCAGAAACTATAAAAGAGTATGCAGACCAATTACTCGACTTGGCCAAGAAGGTGAGATTGTTTAGTAAGGATTTCATTGATGAGAGAATTGTTTAATAGGTTCTTGTTACACTTCCTGAAAAATAGGAAGCGACAATTTCTTGTTTAGAGAACTTTAAAGATCTGTCCAGTGTTACATTGGTAGAACTTGTTAAAGCTTTGCAAGCATTGGAACAAAGGAGAATGATGAAGAAAGAAGGTTCTATTGAAGGTGCTTTTCAAGCTAAATTAGAGAAACAGTCAAACAAAGGAAGGAAAATAATAAGAAGCTAAGGCTGAGTAATAATTACAACAAACAAGGAGGAAATTAGACACGCTGTCCTCACTACAAAAAGACAAATCACTCTCAATAGAAATGTTGGTGGAGGCTAGTTTCAAGTGCAATAAATATGGTCAACTAGGTCATGTGGAGACGGTATGTAAGTCACAATCACAACTAGAAGAAGGCAAGGCACTTGTAAATCAATATCAAGAAGAGCAATTATTCATAGCGACTTGTTGTCCCAGCAAAAGAGCTTCTGAAAGTTGGTTAATTGATAGCGGATGCACAAATCATATGACCAGCGACCAGGAGCTCTATACTAATCTAGAAAGATCTTTTATTTCCAAAGTCAAAATTGGAAATGGGGAATATCTTGATGCAAGAGGAAAAGGGACAGTTGCAATTGAAAGTCGTACAAGTTTAGAAGTTATAACTTTGTTATTTTTGTTCCTGATCTTGATCAAAATCTCTTAAGTGTTCGATAGCTACTTGAAAATGGTTTGAAGTTGTTGTTTGAAGAAAAATCATTTCTCATTAAGGATGTTGATAATAAGGAGATTTTCAAGATTAAGATGAAAGTAAGAATTTTCAACTTGAACCTGTTGGATAAGACGCAAAAAGCATCTGTCCAATTAGAAAACAACTCAGAACTATGGTACAAAAGACTCAAACAATTTTATCATGATAACATACTCTTCATGAAAGAAAATCAACTCGCAGAAGGTCTCCCAAGCCTTGAGAAGAACATGCCTGCTTGTGAACCTTGTCAGTATGGGAAGCAAACAAGACTTCCATTTTGGAATTCATCATGGAGGGCAAAGCAAAAGTTACAACTTATTTATACTGATGTAGGCGAACCTCTCAAAATCTCATCTTTAAAGGGTAGAAAGTATTATATTGCCTTTATTGATGACTGTACAAGATACTATTGGATTTATTTTTTAAATTTTAAATTTTAGGTCGCTGATGTATTCTGGAAATATAAGGCTTTTTGGGAAAATCATAGTGGTTGCAGAATTCAGATGATAAGAACAGATAATGGCTCCGAGTATACTTCATAAAAGTTCAACAAGTTTTGTAGTGACGTAGGAATTGAAGCATCAGCTAACAGCACCCTATACTCCCCAACAAAATGGAGTAATGGAAAGGAAAAATAGGACACTAGTGGATATGACAAGGTGTTTACTTCATGAGAAAGAACTACCAAAGAAATTTTGGGCAAAAGCTGCAAATACTGTAGTCTTTCTGCTAAATAGATTGCCAACTAAGGATTTGCAGAAGAAGACACCATTTGAGGCTTGAGTTTGGTTACAAACCTTTGCTAACAAATCTAAAACTTTTTGGTTGTACCTCAGCTGAAAAAAGATAAGCTGGATAAGAAGGCTAAACCTAGAATTTTTGTAGGATACAACAGTCTCTCAAAAGCCTACAGGATCTATCAACCTCAAAATGACAAAATCATTGTTAGTAAGGATGTCAAATTTGTGGAAAATGACACCTGTTTCTTGGATTATGATGAAAAGCAAAAAATCTAGAATTCCTAGATGAAGATGCTGATAATGTACCTGTTAAAGTCACAAGAACACTTTTTAATATATATCAAAGGTGTAACGTTGCAATTTTAGAACCAGTTCGATTTATGGAAGCTGCTAAGGATGAAAAATGAAGATATGTGATGCAGGAGGAGCTCCAAATTATTAAAACAAATAATACATCGGAGTTGGTTGACAGGCCATCGCACAGGAAGGCTGTTGGAGTCAAGTGCATTTATAGAACTAAGCTCAATCATAATGGTTCTATAAACAAGTACAAGGCGAGGATGGTTGCAAAAGGGTACTCACAGGTATCTGGAGTAGATTTTTTAGAGACTTTTGCTCCTGTCGCTCATTTGGATACTATAAGAATGTTGTTAGCTTTAGCAGCTCAACAGGGATGGAAAATCAACTAGCTTAATGTGAAATCAGCCTTCCTCAATGGCTACCTTGAAGAAAAAATCTTTGTAGAACAACCTGAAGGTTATTCTATCAAAGGCAAGGAAGACAAAGTGTATCTTTTAAGGAAGGCATTGTATGGTTTAAAAAAGGCTCGTAGAGCTTGGTATAGAAGAATTAATACTCATCTTTTGAGCTTAGTCTTTCAAAAAAGTCTCAGCGAGTCTACACTCTATATTAGAAGAGAAGATTCTGACTTAACCATTGTCTCTTTATATATAGATGACTTGTTAGTTACAGGTAGCAATTTGAACTTGATCATACTATCCAAGACTGAAAGGATCGAGGTTTTTGAGATGACATATCTTGGTGAAATGTTTTATTTCCTTGGAATGGAAATTCATTAAAAAGGACAAGACATTTTTATATGCTAATAGAAGTATGCTAAAAATGTTCTCATTAAGTTCAAAATGGAAGAATGCAAGTCTACAACAGCTCCTATGAATCAAAATGAGAAGATTTACAAAGAAAATGGAGCTGAAAAGGCTGATGAAGGACTTTATAGGAGCCTTATAGGTTGCCTAACATACTTAACTGCAATGAGGCTAGATATTCTTTAAGCTATGAGTTTACTTTAAAGGTATATGCATTATGCTAGTAAAATTCATTTTCAAGCAGCTAAACGTGTGCTTAGATATGTTACAGGTACTGCAAATTTTGGCATAATGTTAAAAAAACATTAGATTTTCAATTTCTTGGATTTTTTGATAGTGACTAGGCTTGCAGCTCAGATGATATAAGAAGCACCTCAGGTTACTGCTTTAATTTTGGCTCTGGCATGTTCTCTTGGTGTTCAAAAAAGTAAGATATAGTAGCCCAATATACAGCTGAAGTAGAGTACACTGCAGCTACGTCAGTTGTGAATCAAGCTTTTTGGATTCGGAAGCTATTGGCAGATTTGTACATGGAGCAAAAGAAGAGCACTGAAATCTTCATTGACAATCAAGCTACAATTTCAATTGCAAATAATCCTGTTTCACATGGAAGGACTAAACATTTCAAGATTAAGCTTTATTTATTCAGGGTGGTACAATAGAATGGAGACATAGCCTTAGTGCACAACAAAACTGATTTTTAGAATGCTGATATCTTGACAAGGCTCTACCTAGAGCAGGGTTTGAGTTTCTTAGAAAAAGACTTGGTGTTGCTGCTCTTGAGTCAAGAAGGAGTGTTGAAAGTAGGCCTCAAAAGCTGGAGATTAGTTGTATCTCAAAATACATCTTAAACTAAGTTCAAACAAATCTGCAATGTTGTGTAGAATTGGAAGTCTGTTCGTAATTTTTAGGCTTTAGTTATTAGAGATAATGATATCTTATTTTACTCCTTTTCTTTAGTTCTTCTAGTTATTATTTCATATATTTATATGACAGTCACTATTCTAATAAAGTATGAACTTCACATCTGAAACCTATTTTTTCTTTCTTCATCAAATCTGATTTTCTCTCCAACACTTTCAGAGCTTAAGTAGCCCCAATATTATCATTAGCCTAGCTAGTCACAGCCCCAACTCTCAGAACTTCATAATTCAAGTCTATTGTTGCTTTACAACATGAAGATCACCCACCTAATTTGGAGGACACCATGGAGCCGAGCACAGAGGGTCCCCTTGATCCGATAAATCCTTCGGCTTCATCTTGATACATAGGGATCCTTAAAATCCCTCTCTTCATTTTGCTTATTTTGCTTTTATTGCATTGATAACAATGCTTGTTAATAAGAGATGGTGTATACTTTATTTTATGTGAGAGCTAGTTTGATGCATTTTTGACATTGAGACACTTTGGGTTGTATATTTTGACAAGGTTGACACATTTTCTTTTTGTTTGTATATGTTCATTTAGGTATTGTAATAGTTAGTAATGTTTTAAATTTTGGTTGGTAATTGTTGATCTTAGATGGTTGTGCTAGAATGGTAGTTTGATCAAACCCCGAAATGGAAAGTGGAGCATATGTGTTAAACCATCATCAAAATACATTCACAATCCTTTATGGACATTTTAAGTATTGATGTTAATATCTTTGATTCGGATGGTGCATGGATAAGAAGTGTGAAATGACTCGCAATTTAGTCTAAATTCAAGTAAAAACAATCTATGCATGGATTGGAAGAATCTTGATGTCACTAAGTGAGTATCGACCTTAGATATGTCATGATCGTACATTGCAAACTCGTGTTGTTAAGTCTCACTTTATGGCAATCCATCACACCTGCATATGGTGAATCTATACCTATAGTGCATGTGTGAGATTGCCGAGAACTTGCCCAGTTAATCTCCTGAAAATTGTTTTATAAACAAACTTTGGGAAATGATCAAAGGCCATCTTTGTGAAACTCATGTGCCAAAAAGCGAAAGAATGATGTGTTGATATACCTATTGTCCACATTTGTCCACATGTGTCATTTTGACTTTTTTTTGTAGACAATTAAACCATCATTTTGATGTTCCTATCATGATCACAAATTCTTAGTTGAACCATTCTCTCTTGAATTTGCTAGAGAATAGGCCTTGAACATAATTGGGGGTGGTGGTGACTATGAAAGGGTGAATCAATTCAGTGACTAAAAGTTTTGAAGGATGGTCTCAAGAAAGAAAGACAAGAACTGTTCGAAGAAGAAATAGTTCCTATAAAAAATGTGTAAATTGATAAGTGTAAATATTGTGGTCCAAATAAAAATGAGGTTATGAAATACAGGAGTGAGAAAGAAATAATTCTTTGAGTGGGGAAGTTGTTAGGAAGCTGAAGAAGTAGGTAAAGGATAAAGAAAGAGTAGATGTGGTTGTGAACATGTGATAAATTGGAGTAAAAGTAGTACCTAGGAAAATCTTCAGAGGGGCCAAGTCACTTCTATCCAAAAATATTTAGTACCCATCTTATATAGGGTTAAAATTCTTTTTTGTGGTTAAGCATAGTTGAAGTCAGAATTTTAAACTTTATGTACAAAAAATTAGGATAGCGAAACAATATATTAGTAGGGTATCTATTATTATGAAATATGAGCATCAAAAGTGTTAGGGTTTTGTCAAATATTATTGATTATGCATAAACATCTATTTTGAGCTTATACTATGAAGTGATCTTTGTCTATTGAGACTTTACATTATTCAAGCTATGAAATCTATGAACTATTATGAACTTTTGATATGATTTACATGTTAACCATGATGGGATTTTACCATGACGTTGATGGGCTGATTTACTGATTTTAAGATGCATTGATTTCACTATTTCATGATCTATAGTCTTTCATTTTGCATGATTTGAACATGTCTTCATATGTGCCACCAAATGTTTGATTAAATCCTAAGTTAAGAAATTCTCAAGATATATACAAGTTTTACAAGTCCGTGACTTCATGATGAAAATGGGCTATCCAGTATGTTACGAATTCATGAAATTATCTATGATTATGCAAGTATGAAGCTATGCCTTTTTTTAAAGATTATACCTCTTGGGAGCTATTTGATGTTAATGGAAGAGTAATGTTTAATGATGATCTATTCTTATATTTTGATGTTGGGCTCACCATTAGAGGTCAAGGATGTTTAAGAGCTACTTATGTCATGATTCTATGTTTAGGGTTTTCTCTCTTTCATTGAACTATGTACCACCATAGGACTATGTTATACCCTTTCAATACTAGTGGATCAATTTAGTGCACTTTCTCTTGAAGTTCATCCCGAAATGGTACGGGCTACCATAAGGTGAAGTTACTCATGAAATCCTTTCCAAAAAGGGACGGGCTCTCACAAGTAAGGTTACTTCTCCGAAATGGGAAGGTCTCCCGTAAGGTGAAGTATGGTTTACCTTGGCAAGTAGACCACCTCTTTACCGGTGAATGGTAATCATCGGGATTCCAAGTTGTAGCCCACTTGGTCTTATTATATTTTGGTTGAGGTCTCTTCCCACACTTATATATTATGATCTATACAAATTGAATTATTTGCAAAGCATGATTTACTTAAGCATTGATCACGCATGCCATATTCGTATTACGCTATCTATTGCTTATCATTATGCATTTGGACTATGTTGCCTATCTCTTGTTGCATTGCATCCTATATACTTAGTACATTCAAATGTACTAACACGCACTATATTCCTAAATGATATTACCATGTAGGAACTGGAGTTTCACTTGATCATAATCTTCCTCCCGTGGCTAGTAATATCTATTTAAGCAATTTGGTGAGTCCTCAATTCAGAGGACATAATTCTCTGGATTTATTCTATGTATTGACTGTTCTTTTGTTGGAAACTTATGATTATGCGGATGAGCTCGGTTGCTTGTCTTGGGCCTCACTTAGTTCTAAGTCTAGAGGTGTTATTGGACAAGTTATGTATTATGCTTGAGTTTTAACTCATCTATGTTACATAAGTACTAAACTCTCTCCCTTTGTCACGACCTAAGCCTAGGGCCTAGATGTGAAACGAGACATAAGGAACCGAAAGAACCCCAAACAAGTCTCTTAACTTATCATTACACATCATTGGTCACAGAACCATGTATAAATATTAAAGAGCAAGAATAGGGGAAAAAGGGGTAAGGGAAAAGCTTGCACAATATCATATTCAAGAGACAAGAGTCAAACTCAAATCTTATATACATAACATGTCCAACAACCACCTCTACTACATATATAAGAGCGTGGGCTAAGACAAAGTACCCCAGATTATCCTCATAGTAAAATAGGACATAAAGAAGAGTGTATCAATACATAACAAGAGAGCATAGAATAAGGTCCCCGATGTGGAGGACTTACCAACTAGCTTGAGTAGCCCTGAACTAGCCACGTGGAGGAGGAGGATCAACTTGGGCTCCAGTTCCTACATAGTGATATCATGTAGGCAAGAATATGCATTAGTACATTTGAATATATTAAGTATGTAAGATGCAATGCAACAATAGAGAGGAATCATAATCAAAATGCATAATGTTAAGCAACAAGCATAATATAGCAATATGACATGTATAATAAATGCTTAAGTAAAACATGCTTAAATAACTCATGCTCGTATAGGATACCATATGTGTAGAAGAGACCAAGCTAGCTATCCAAGGTACAAACCCCTTGGTGGTTTGCGCTACAAACACCTCACATGGTTGATGACCACTTTATCAATAAGGTGGCAAAGTACAAGCCCGTCACATGGTTGATGAGTAAAAAACACCACCATGGTTGCCTGGGCTCTTAACCCCCCGAATCGGGTATGGTCTAATGCAACACTTTATATAGAATATATCATATACATAAGCTTATGCATAAGGTCATTTAATCATCACTATTCATTCATATCATATCTCATGCTTTGGACCTTCAACTCCTCAAGAAATTACATCCAGATATTTTTTCAAACACTTAGAGGGTGTGTAATGCTAACATAAAACCATGTAATATACCATACTTTTCATTGGTGAAACTTTCAAATAGATCCAATCACCCACTTTGAATTCAAGGTCTCTTTTTCTCACATCAGCATAAGATTTTTGACGACTTTGGGCTATTTTCAACCATTCCCTAATCATCCTAACCTTTTGAAGAGTCTCCATAACAAGATCTGGTCCCAATAAGTCCACCTCTCCAACCTTAAACCAACTAACCAGTGATCTATAACATCTCCCATAAAGAGCCTCAAAAGCAACCATACCGATACTAGAGTATTAGCTATTCTTGTAGTTAAACTAAATCAAAAGAAGATAGTCATCCCAATTACCCTTCAACTCCAATACACAAGCCCTTAGCATGTCCTCAAGGGTTTGAATTATCCTTTTGACTTGGCCATAGTTTGAGGGTGGAAGGCCATACTAAGGTGAACTTTTGTTCCAAGACCCCTTTGAAAAGACCTCCAAAAACTATAAAGTGAATTCTGAACCATGATCCGATATGATGGCCAAAGGAACCCCATGCAACCTCTCTAACTCATGGATGTACAACCTTGTATACTCTTCAGCAGCACATATGGTTTTAAAAGGTAGAAAGTGAGCCAATTTCGTTATCCTATCAACTATCACCCAAATGGAATCACAACCCTTCCTAGTCTTGGGCAACCCAACCACAAAATCCATATTAATCACCACTCTTATTCAAGTGGGAATCTATATGTCTTAGGTTAGGCCAACAGTATTTTATGCTCGACTTTGACTTGTTCACAACTATAGCAACCGAAAATGAATTTGGCAATATCCCTCTTTATACCTCCCCACCAATACGTATCTCTTAAGTCTCTATACATTTTGGTGGAACTGGGGTAGATAGAATAAGAAGAATTATGGGCCTTATTAAGAATTTTCTTCCTAAAACCATCAATACAAGGCACACACAACCTACCTTAGTACATAAGGACATAATCTCCCCCTTGGGAGAAAACTACTACTTTGGCCTCCTTCACCAAACTCTTCAATTCAAGCAAGGAGGAGTCAATATCTTATTTTGCTATTACCTCATCAACCAAATAAGACTTAGACCTATCAATAACAGGAATACCATCATCACCAACATCTTCCAAACTAACCCTCAATCTAGCTAATCTATGCACCTCTGTAGCCATTTCACTATCACCATTATCAATAAGATCTAGGCTACCCATGGACACCAGACTCAAAGTATTTGCTACCATATTTGTCTTAGCAGGATGATAATTCCCCACTAATGTCATAATCTTTGAAAAGTTCTTGCCACCTTATTTTTCTCAAGTGGAGATCCTTTTGACTTAAGACATATAGAAGGCTCTTATGATTGGTGAAGACATCAACATGCACCTCATACATGTAATGATGCCAAATCTTTAATGCAAACACAACGATGGCCTATTCAAGATTATAGGTAGAGTAATTCCTTCCATGTAGTTTTCGTTGTCTAGAAGTATAAGCTATAACCTTACCATTTTGCATCAACACACAACCCCAACCCAAGAAGCATCATATTATACCACAAATCCCTTAAGCCCATCCGGTAGTGACAATATAGAATCAAACACGAGCTTGTATTTCAATGTTTGGAAGTTTCTCTCACACTCATCACTCCACACAAATTTAACCTTCTTTTGATTCAATTTTGTGTTAAGGGAAGCAATGGATGAGAACCCATTTATAGACATTCTATGATGAACTCCTAGGCCTAAGAAGCCCCTAATACCCTATGGGGTCAACGATCTAGGACAATTTCTAATTACATTGGTTTTCTTAGGATCCACTTTTATACCATCCCCCCATACCACATGACCCAAGAATGCAACCTCCTTCATCAAAAATCCACATTTATCATATTTGTCATACAATTTCTCCTCCCTCAATCTTTGCAACACTACTCTCAAATGACTCATATGCTCCTCCGTACAATGCAAATAGATCAATATATCATCAATGAAGAACACAATATAGGAATAAAGGTAAGGTTTGAAGACCCTATTCGTTATATCCTGATGGAGGTATTGGATAGAAGGGTGGAAGAATTGATTAATAATTATGTAGTGTTCGTCAAGGCCCTCTGGACGAATCATCAAGTCGAAAGTGTCTCTCGGGGAGCAAAAGCCGGCATGGAAAAGCAATATATGTATCTCTTTCACTCTATTAAATTTATGATAACAAATCAAGTCCTTTTTGTGATCTCAAATCTTATGATTCAATCCTATGTTATTAGCATGCATTCATGTTTACGTTGACAAGTTCATGATGATTTTGACACTTATTTTGATATTTTAACAATGGTTTTTTTAATGTATTATCTTGTTCTTATTAGGGTTGATTTCTCCATGATTACTGTTCTTATGTATGTATATTTCTTTGATATTCGAGGATGAAAGTGCCCAAGGGAGGTATATTGAAATGCCCCAAAATGTGCTCAAAAATGAACCTCGAAAATACCCATAATCATAATTTCCATGTATTTCAAAATCCATGCATGATGTTGAAAATATAACTTCATATTCTTGATAAGGGGAAAATTGAGTGGGAAAGGGGTATAACCGCGATTTTAGAGCAACCATAGCAAAATTTGATTTTTCTAGGTTTGTGCAAAACAGTAAGGGTGCGCTACTGTTCCGCGATGCGGACCCATCACAGACCAGTGTATTTTGGCTGCCAGTTTTTCCAACCTAAGGCTAAGGCCTTGCAGTCTTGAGCCTAATCCTCCCTATGCATTAAAACACCTATATTTAGTCATTTTCAATCCCATATCATTTAAGAAATTACCCAAAACCCTATTCCACACTTAGCCAAATATTTCACCCAAATTCATGTATCCCAAAGTCATTCCGGATCTCAAGAAATTCATTCAAGATTCAATCACTTATTCAAATCTAAGTCAAGCTTTTTCATGTCATTAAAGACCATTGTGTGTCCCCTACATCAAGCCAAGTTCAAAAGAATTTTCATTAGATAAGTTTCGCATAATTACCTTTAAGAGGATCATGTGATTACCCAAGCCTAGGGCCTAGACATGACACAGTGAATAGGGCTCCCAAAAGAAACCCCAAACAAGCCTCTTAACATATTATCACGCATCCTTGGTCATGAAAGCAAGTGAATGACATAATAGATCAGAAATATGGGAAAAATGGACAAAAGGGAAACTTCATAACATAAATATAAAGGAAAAGAGAGAGTCAAGGCTCATAGCACAAATACATAACATGTCCAATAACACCTCTACTATATAGATAAGAACGTAGGCCAATACAAGAAACTGGGCTCACCCTCATAGTCAAAGTATACAATAATGAAAGAGAGTCGTAAGACAATGCATAAGAACATGTACATTATCCCCGGAGTGGAGGATTCACCCACTAGCTTGAGAGAAATTGCACTAGCCACATGGAGGAGGATGATCAAGTGAGGCTTTAGTTCCAACATGGTAACATCATGTAGGCATAGAGAATGCATTAGTAAGTTTGAATATACTAAGTATGTAGGATGCGACGCAACAAGAGATAAGCAACATATCCGAAATGCATAATGATAAGCAATAGATAGCATAATAATAATGTAGAATAATACATATGTAAGAAGAGGCCATCATTATAGAACCCATAGGTTACCAAGGCACAAACCCCTTTGGTTTATTAGTGGATCATCGATCCATACAACCCATGCTGATTGACGAACTAACCCCTTAGCTCGGCTACCAAGGTATGAACACATTGATTGGTTGGAGGATAGCTGCACGCTACAACCCCGGTTGATTGAGCTGCTAACCGCTCAACCCAATTATCACGACACAAACCCTTGATTAGTATCAAGGTACAAGCCCCGCAATATGGTTACTCGGGCTCTTAACCCCCCTAGTAACGCATGGTCATATTCCAATGCTGCATGAAAGAATATCATATACATACATTCCTTTCATCATAATGAGGTCATTCAACTCATAAGACATGCATTGGACCTTCAATTCATCAAAGTACATTAACCAGACATTTTTCAAACACTTGGAGGGTGTGTAATGATAGTGTAAAATCATGCATTTCAAGAGTGGAATCATGCTAGAAAATTCAATGTAAAACCACTAGTAAATACTTGGTAACACCCTCAAGCAATATACATCAAACCCTTCATCAAATCTCACAATAGACCTTAGAGTCACATCTCAAAACATGGTAAACAATCACAGTTTCATGAAAACCCCAACATAGTGTGCAGTGAAATTCATAATAAGCAAGACCCATGAGTAAATCAACTTTAAATCATGCAATTTTAGGTAAAAGAAAGCGTGGGCATCATAGCTTAAATGAATCCATGAAAGAAACCCACATACTTTGGCTTTGGAGAATCCTTGAAGAAGATCAGTGATGGAGACTTGAATCTTGAATGAGAACCTTAAGATCCGTATGAGTTTTGGGACTTGAAATTTGGAGGTGAAATCTTGTCTAAGAGTTTGAGAGAGTATTTGAGAATGTCTTGAATGACATGAGGGTAAAATAAGGCTAAGAATAGATATTTTCATGCATGGGAATATTTAGGCCCAAGACCCAAAATTCTTGAATCAAGACAAAAAACTGGCAATAAAAATACACAATAGCGCACCCTTCGCTCGTCGCACCAGGGGCGTAGATGCACACTGAAAATTGTATTTTTGTGATTTTTAAATTTTACTATGGTTGCTCTTAAAAATGGGTTAGACCTAATCCCCACTCAATTAACCCCTTGAAAAGGAACATGAAGTCAGATTTTTGATATCACGTGAGATATTGAGATATATGGATTATGCTTTCAGGCACGTTTGAGACACATTTTCGGGCACTTTTGGGGTCGTTTCAATATCTCCCCCATGGGAACATTCATTCCCAAATGACAAAGAGATGTAAATGAGAAGAGTAATCATAAAGAGATCAGTACCAACAGGAATACATCAACACACTCAAAACATTATTTTCAAAATTTCAACAAAAGTGTAAAATCACCATGAACCTTGACAATATAAACATAAATGTATGCAAATGACATAGGACTAGAACATGAGATAAGAAATGTCATGACCCAACTCCAAGGTCGTGATTAGTGCTGGTTGGACACCGAGACATACATTGAACTTTATCTTTATTCACAATAGCTAAGGAAGTTCTCAAAATTTCGATAGACTTTCCTCTGTTTTACTGACTAGCCTCACCTGCAAATATGAACCCAGCAATAACAAACATTACAATATAAATATATATACATATGCGGGCCGACAAGGTCACCGTTGTAGCAGGACCGCCCAGCAAACATATCATACAAACAATGTCACACCAACATAGTTCCCACACCCACATATATCCAAAGACCTCTATACACAGAAACTGGATCATAAGACAGGACAAGGCCCCATCATATCCTCGAATGTATACCAAATGCAAACTACAGGAAATAAGAAAACATGTAAATACCAACAGACTGCTCCTGAGGTAAGGGAGCACTTCTACGGTAGGCGAAGATCCTAAGAAGATGACCCTCTAACCTATTCGTCTGTACCTGCGGGCATGAATGCAGCCCCTGAAAGGAGGGGGTCAGTACGAAATGCGTACCAAGTATGTAAAGCGGAAAGTCCAAAATGTAAGTGAGTGCAATAATTCGAATAAAAA
>JAOTQJ010012299.1:0-17790 GCA_025642045.1 Solanum sejunctum | reverse complement strand
GGTTAGTCAATAAAACAGAGGAAACTCTGTCGAAATTTTTGTGAAATTCCTTAGCTGTCGTAAGTAAAGATTCAGTAAAAGTGGTTGTCGCGTTGCCCTATCGGCACCATTCGCGGCCCCTGGGTTGGGTCGTGACATATATACAACTATACATATTAAACAATCCTTAATAATAATTATTATGTGTGCACAAATAAATAAGGAAGGAAAAAGAGAAAAGTAGGGTAGCCACCTTATTGTACCTTTTTTCTCTTAAGACCCTTTTGATATAAAATATATTTTCCTCCAAAGTAAATTGGTTTATTGACCTTATCAGACCTTATACACTCTCGTGTATCCTTAATTTTTGCAAACAAACATGAAATACATTAGTTTATTGGAGCATAGTGAAGAAATCCTCTATAATTTGGTAAGTGATTGAATCTTATGCTTAAATTTAGTAGTTTGTAGTAATTGTAGAATATCTCATTGTATATAGCTATATTTTTAGTGTGTAAATATGTTTTGGAAGTCTAATTCACTTACCTACAAAATTTTATGTTTATGTAAAAGTTGGACTCTTCTTGTAATGTATCAAAAGAAGGTGTGAAACACAATGAGAGTTTTGGCAAGTTTTCTATCTGAGAAGCCTTCTATGTGGTGTTGTTAGTATTTTAGTAACATCTTGATGTGTGAACTATAATTTGTAATACTTATTAGTTTTTGGCAACCCCAATTCATGTATCTATAACTCTTTTGTTTATATTGGGACCTAATTTGGTAGTTTATATTCAAAACAGTAGACGCAAATTATGACAAGTTTTGTCCAGAGTTTTGATATAAAAATCCTTGGGGTGTGTTATTAGTGTTTCAATCATAAATACTTGTAAAAAGAGTATTCTAAAGTGATTCTTGATCTTTTTAAACCTATATTCATATACCTACAGTTCTCATGTAGACTAGAAAGCCTAGTTTATCCATTTATCAATCCAAAATCTAGCTGCATTGCAAGGCAGTAAAACTGTCGAGAAGAGCATGATCTGCAACAATAGAACTCAGTTTCGGCATTTCTCTTATTAGTTGCCACCTGTTAAAAGTGCTAAAGTTAAATTAGCATGTAAATAAGTATTGACGTGCTCACACTCTTATACAATCTTCAGAAAATTAATTGAAGAAATGAATGTCGTATTGATCCATGACTTGAAATCAATAGGTTTGGTTGTGTAATAAAAGGGTTCAGGTTTGTATGAAAACTTATCCTTGTGCTTTTATTACTTGCTAGTGCATCTTAATATTATCTTGTTATCTCCGCTATGTCCTTATAATTTTCTGTAGTTGTGTTAATGTATTTTGGGACTTGTAAGGAACTAGTTTAATTCGCCCATTTATACGAATTGCCTGAGCACTTGAAATCCTTGTGTACTTTGTCCTTCTTGTTGCTGTGACAAAGTCACAATTGCATGCCTCTTGTCCACATTAATTTCCTTTAAATGTGAACTTTTTGTTCATCCTAAGTGTGAATGTTGTCGATTTTATGTATGAACTAGAAAGTCACTCTTATTATGGTTCTTTGTTCTCTTGATAATTGGGTTTTCACCCTTCTTGATATAGTGCTTCAGTCCTTCTTGATACTTGATTATGTTTGGTGTGATGGCATGATGTACATACTGGGTGAAAATTGTCATTCGAATGTCATATTAAAATTGTTGTAGGAACCCTTCATACTTAGATCTTTTAATATCCTACTGGATACTATTGATGTATTTGTTCACTTGGCCTATTTAATATATTCCAATTATATTTTCCTTTGACTTAAGAAGGGTAAATTGTGGGATTTAAGTTCTCAGCTTTTAGCTTTTGCACCACTAAGCTTCATGCTTAGTGATAGTTGTTTGAACCCAAGATGATGCTTGAGGATGGCCGTTGAAGATAAATTTTTGGAGCTATGCAGAAGATTACATTTGCATCTAGACATATATATTATAGTAGTTTTGGGACATGTACATGATTCAACTATTGCATATGTATGTATAAATTTTAAAGGTTAATGTAAATTATGGAATCATGAGTTGTAACTTTAAGTTTTGGCTTGTTTAGTTAAATTTGTGTCGACAAGCTTTTCTGTATTAAAATATCAGTTATGTTAAGATGATTATATGAAATGGAAACTAGGAAATTTTATGTCCTTACATTTTATCATTAGAGATTCTTTTCAGCGTGCTAAAACAATTTTGTCAATATATAAATATCTTGTAATATAGTAGTTTAAATTATTTGCAAGGTACTCACACCAAGAACTTGAGCTAGAATCAACTGCACACCGTTCAGAACCAAAATTCAATAGGTTTAACTATTTTGAATTTATTATTTAAATATGATTAATATGTCAAGTGGTAAATTCTTCATATATTGGTAAGACATATGTAAGCCTAGAATGTACAAAAGCAGCATCCTCCAGCGAGGGTTGCCATAGGAACTACCCTACCCATGATCTAAAGTTAGCCACCATTGTGTTTGCATTAAATATTTGGCGTTACTACTTATATGGGGTGCATGTGGATGTGTTCACTGATCATAAGAGCCTCCAATATGTAATCATTCAAAAAGATCTCAACTTAAGGCAAAGAAAATTTCTAGAACATCTTAAAGACTATGACATGAGTGTGTCTTACCATCTTGGTAAGGCAAATATTTTGGTGGATGCTTTGAGTCGGGTGTCCATGGGTAGCTTAGCTCATACTGATGGTGGGGATAGGGAGATAGCCAGGGAGGTTCACTGATTGGCTAGATTAGGGGTTAGGTTGGAAGAGGTTGGTGATGATGGTGTGGTTGTTGTTGATGGGTCTAAGTCTTCGTTGGTTAATAAGGTGATAGAAAAACAAGATCTTGACTCCTCCTTGCTTGAATTGAAGGGCTTAGTGAAAGAGGGCAAAGTAGAGGTTTACTCCCAAAGGGAGATGGGCCCTTTAGGTACTAAGGTAGGTTGTGTATGCCTTGTATTGATGGTTTGATAGAGAATATTGTTGATGAGGCCCACAATTCTTCTTATTCTATCCACCCCGGTTCCACAAAAATGTATAAAGACTTGAGAGATGTGTATTGGTGGGGAGGCATAAGGAGGGACATTGTCAAATTCATTTTTAGTTGTCATAGTTGTCAACAAGTCAAAGCCAAACATCAAAGGCTAGGTGACCTAACCCAAGATATAGAGATTTCTACTTGGATATGGGAGGTGATTAACAAGGATTTCGTGGTTGGGTTGCCTAAGACTAGGAAGGATTTTGATTCATTATGATATTGTGGTTGATAGTATGATGAAATCAGCCCACTTTCTTTCTATTAAGATTACATATGGGGCTGAAGAATATGCAAGGTTGTACATCCATGTGTTAGTGAGGTTTCATAGGGTTTCTTTGTCGATCATATCAGATCATGATTCACAATTAATTTCACACTTTTTGAGGTCTTTTCAAAGGGATTTTGGTACAAAAGTTTACCTTAGTACAGGCTTCTACCCTCAAACGGATGGCCAAGACGAAAGAACCATTCAACCCCTTGAAGATATGCTTTGGGCATGTGTATTAGAGTTGAGGGGTACTTGGGATGACCATCTTCATTTGATTGAGTTTGCCTACAACAATAGCTATCACTCTAGAATTGGTATGGCTCCTTTTCAGGCTCTTCATGGGAGATGTTGTAGATCACTGGTTGGTTGGTTTGAGGCTAGAGAGGTGGTTTTGTTAGGAGCAGATCTGGTCATAGATGCTCTTGAGAGGGTTAGGATGACTAGAGAAAGCTTAAAGATAGCCCAAAATCATCAAAAATGCTATGCCGATGTAAGAAGAAGAGACCTTGAATTCAAAGTGGGTGACTGGGTTTATGTGAAAGTTTCTCCGATGAAGGGTGTGGTTCATTTTGGTAAAAAAGGGAAGTTGAGTCCAAGATATGTTGGTCCTTATGAGGTGATAAAGAGGGTTGGCAAGGTAGCTTAGGAGTTGAAGTTACCTAGTGAAATGAATTTGGTCCATCTGATGTTCTATTTCTCGATGTTGAGGAAATGTGTTGGTTATCCTAATGACATTGTGCTCTTGAAGTTGAGGGTGTTGTTGAGGATAACTTGGCTTATGAGGAGGTTCCAGTTCCCAAACTTGGATAGGCAAGTGAAGAGATTGAGGAACAATGAGGTGGTATCCGTTAAGGTTTTTTGGATGAACCAACAAGTCGAAAGTGCTACATGGGAGGCCGAAACGGATATTCAAAAATGGTATCCTTTTCTTTTCCACTACACTCAAGCCTAAGGTACTAATTCTAAGTGCCCTATGCGATTTCAAGTCATATATTTTAGCCCCTATTACATTCATATGCATTCATATTTAAGTTGACAAATTTATGATGATTTTACACTTATGTTGAGATTTTGAAAATAGTGTTTTAAATGTAATATTGTATTCTTGTTGGGGCTGATTTTCTTATGATCACTCTTGTCTTGTACGTGTCTTTTACTTTTGGGGACAAATGTTCCCAAGGGAGAGATATTGAAATGACCCCAAAAAGTGCTCGAAAATGTGCCTCGAAATATTTGAAATTTTAAATTCCATATATTTGAAAATTCATGTGCGATATTAGGGAGACCAACTACATATTCTTGTTTAGGGGGTCAAAATTAGGGAGAAAAGGGTCTAACCTCAATTTAAGAGCAAAATATTAGCAATTATATATTTTCAATGGCAAATTCCAAGGAGGAATCTGCGTCGCTTGCGCAACGTGCCTCTGTGTAAAATGGTGCCTTTTTTTTTAGTTCGGTTTAACACTTCTAAGTCCTGGGACTAAGTGTTCTCAAACTTATTTTTACCTATACTTAGCCATATTTCACTCTCAAATTATCCTAAACATTCCCCAATATCCTCTCAAACACTTAGCCATATTTTTACTCCAAACTTCATCTCATACCCTCATCTGGAACTAAGGATTTCCTTCAAGGTTCTTCTTCAAGATGCAAGTCTTCGTCCCTAATCTTCGCCAAGCTCATCTCAAAGCTAAGGTGTGTGGGTTTCTTTCATGAGTTTCTTTCACCCATGATACCCAAGCCTTTTTTTACTCAAATTGCATGATTAAAAATTAATTTGCAAATAAGTCTTACTTATTATGAAATTCACTGCATACTATGTTAAAGCTATGTGAAATTGTGACTGTTTTACTATGTTTTGAGCTACAGGTCTTTGATCTATTGTAAGATTTGAGTGAGGGGTTTTGATGTATATTGCTTGAGGGAGTTGCAAGGTTTTGATTGATGGATTTACAAAGGATTTTCTTGCATGATTTTATCTCTATATTTCATGGATTTATACTAGCACTGCACACCCTCATAAGTTTTTGATCAAATGTACGAATGTGGTTTCTTGAGGAATTGAGGGTCTAAAACATGAGATATGATATGAATAACTATATGATGATGAAAAAAGCTTGTGTATATGATTTATTCTATATAAAGTGTTGCATTAGACCATGCCTCGATCAGAGTAACCTAGTTGAGGGATTATTATCTCAAACACTAGGGTGATGGGTGCGATCATCACTAACCTTGATGAGAAGTTTGTACCTCGCAGAATAGGGTAATGGGTGGTGTCATCACTAACCTTGATAAGAGATTTGTACCTCACACACTAGTGTGATGGGTGCATCTTCACTAACCTACCAAGGGGTTTGTACTTTAAAAATCTAGCTTGGTCTCTTCTACACATATGATATCCTATATGAGCATGAGTTACTTAAGCATGTTTTACTTATGAAATGATCATACATGCTATGTTATTATATTATGCCTATTGCCTATTGTTGTGCATTTTAATTAAGGTGCCTATCTCTTGTTGCATTTCATCCTATATACTAGTACATTCAAATGTACTAACACATACTCTTACCTACGTGATACCACCATGTAGGAATCGGTGCCCAAGTTGATCATCCTCCTCCTCTATGCGGCAAGTTCGGTACTACTCAAGCTAGTTGGTGAGTCCTCTACTTCAGGGACCTTAGTCTATATTTCTCTTATTATCTCTTGAGATATTATTCTTTATTTTTTATTATGACTATGAGGGTGAGCCCAATTGCTTTCTCTTGGGCCCCGCTCTATCTATGTATTAGGGGAGTTTATTGGACGTGTTATTTATCTATGATATGATCTTTACCCTTTGCCTATTATTTATGATGTTATGCAAGCTTTCCTCTTAGACCTTTTTCCCTATTCTTACTCTTTTATGTCTATCATATCCTTCCACGACCAATGATGTGTAATGACAAGCTAAGAGGCTTGTTTGGGGTTCCTTCGGGTTCCCCATTCATCATGTCACGTCTAGGCCCTAAGCTTGGGTCGTGCAGACTCTCTATGTGTTGGGTTCGGCCACCCAACATTTGGTGTTTGGCTTGGACTTGTTGGCAACTATGACAATCGGATACAAATTTGGCAATGTCTTTCTTCATACCTTCCCACCAAAACAAATCCCTTAAATCTCTATATATCTTGGTAGCATCGATGTGAATAGAATAGGAAGAATTCTAAGCCCCATTAAGAATCTTCTCTCTCAAGCCATAAATACTAGGCACATACAACCTACCTTGGCACCTACGAGTACCATCTCCCCCTTGGGAGAAAACCTCCACTTAGCTATCTCTCACCAAGGCCTTTAATTCTAACAAGGAGGGGTCAAGATCTTACTTTGTATTTACCTCATCCAGAAAGAAAGATTTTGAACCATTAATAACCATAATACTACCATTATCAACCTCTTTTAACATAACCCCCAATCTAGCCAACCAATGAATCTCCCTAGCCACCTCTTTGTCCCCATTATCAACATGAGCTAGGGTACCGATAGACACCCTACTCAAAGTATCGACCACAACATTAGCCTTACCGAGGTGATAATGCACACTCATACTACAGTCCTTAAGAAGCTCTATCCACCTTCATTGCCTCAATTGAGATCTTTTTGAGTGAACACATATTGGAGACTCTTATGATCGGCAAATACATCAACATACATCCAATACAAATAATGATACCAAATTTTCAAAGGAAAGACCATGGCAGCCAATTCAAGATTATGACTAGGGTAATTCTTTTCATGCACCTTGAGTTATCTAGAAGCATAAGTTATCACCTTACCATTTTGCATCAAGACACAACCCAAACCAATCCAGGAGGCATAACAATATACAACAAACCATTCCAAACCTTCCAGTAGAGAAAATATAGGAGTAGACATAAGCTCATCCTTGAAGGTTTGGAAACTCTTTCCACACTCATCCGTCTGCACAAATTCATCCTTTTTTTGGGTCAAGTTAGTCATAGAAGAAGTAATAGAAGAGAATCCATTCATGAATCTCCGAAAGTAACTCGCTAAAGCTTTTAATATCCAATGGTGTTAAAGGTGTAGTCCATTATGTAATCACCTCCATTTTCATAGGATCTAACTTAATACCATCCCTCGACACCAGATGACCTTGAAAGACAACCTCTTTCAACTAAAATTTACACTTCTCATACTTGGCATACAATTTTTGTTCCCTTAATCATTGAAGCACCACCCTCAAATGAATCACTTGCTCCTCGTTACTATGAGAGTAGATCAAGATATTATCAATGATAACCACAACAAACAAATCATGGTAGGGTTTAGAGACCCTATTTATAAAATCCATAAAGATGGCCAGTGCATTAGTAAACCCAAAAGACATAACCACGAATTCATAATGCTCATACCTAGTCCGAAAAGCCATCTTGGGAATTTCACACTCTCTCACCTTCACTTGATGATACCCCTCCTGAAGATCAATCTTAGAGAAGTGAATAGCCCCTTGAAGTTGGTCAAATAAATCATCAATCCTTCGGAGAGGGTACTTATTCTTTATGGTGACCCTATTAAGTTGTCGATAGTCAATACACATTCTAAGAGAACCATCCTTCTTCTTCACAAATAACACTAGTGCATGCCAAGGTGATTGGGTAGGCCTAACAAAACTTTCCTCTAATAGGTCTTTAGTTGCTCCTTCAACTCCACGAGACCATATAGTAAGGAAGAATAGAAATAGGTTGAGTGTCGGGAGGAGATCTATGTCGAAATCTATTTCCAATTCAGGAGGAACACTAGAAAGCTCACTAGGGAAGACATCTAGGAACTCATTAACCACCGAAACTGACTCTATGGGAAGGACTTTACACTTAACATCCCTAACCCTAATAAGATGATAGAGACACCCCTTAGAGATCAACCTTTGGGCTTTAATGCAAAAGATGAACCTACCCTTGACCACCATATCATGACTCTCCCACTCAAGGACAGGTTCATTTGGAAATTTGAATTTGACCCTACGGGTTGTATAATCAATAGAGGCATAATTGTATGTAACTGATCTATCCTAAGAATGACATCAAAATCCACCATATCAAACTCAACAAGATCACAAGGTAATATTTTATGAAAGATGCAAATAGGATAATTTATATAAATCTTTCTAGCAACAATCGATACACCAATAGGAGTTGACACCTCATAAGACTCACACAATAATTTGTGCTCAACATAAAACTTTTTGGCAACAAAAGGAGTAACAAAAGAAAGAGTGGCACTCGAGTCTATCAATGCATATACATAAAAATCAAAAACTTTTAACATACTACTGATGACATCGGGCACCTCATCAACCCCTTGGCTCTCTTGAAGAGCATAAAACTGTATGTGTCTTGGGATACCACATTGTTGGCCTCCTCTCCCCAAAGGAACCATATTGCACCCCAGCCTTGTGGATGAACAACCTTACCCTTGTTTTGATTACGAGGACAATCAACCTTCTTGTGACCTACCTCTCCACAACTATAGTAAACATTAGTGTCCCTCCAACATAGACCACCATGGCCTTTACCATATTTTTGACACATAGCATTAGGCACCATGCCACTATCGCCTTGGGCCTTTGGGTAGTAATTGGAAAGCCTTCTATTAGAAGCATGAGAAGACCCTTGGCCTTGCTGAAACTGGCTACCTTCGGGATATTGGAACTTACCATCAAAATGGGTCCTCTTGGCCTTGATAAAACCTGCCACCTTTGGGCACTTATTGGGGTCGTTTCAGGTATGTGAGTTGATTTATATGTATCCTTTCATCCATAAAGTTTCTATTATGTATTTTAACCTTTTCTCTAAGTTCATCAATTTAATGTGCATGTTTATGATTATTTAATAATCTTTATATTACTGTATGATATTCATGAAGTTCAATGACAATTTTGCTAAGTAAGTATATGCATATTTGAAATATGATGTTTATTCCATGATGAATTTTAATACGATCAAGGTTGAGTGATTTCGATGCTCCTTTTAAAAGAAATTTCCTAAGACTTATGTGACTTATTATTATTTTATGCTAAAACTAAGCCCAACTTGTTTTCGATGAAAGTTTTCCATGATTTATATATGATTATGATTAGGGCAATTATGAAGAGCTTCCAAGTTAAGTTTACCAAAGATATATGTTTGATGTTAATTTCCCTAAAAGATGTTTAAGAAAATCCTTAAGTTCGAGCTACTCCTATGATTTATACTTATGATTCTAAGAGGATGTTTTAAAGATTCTGTGGGCTGATAACTTAGCACTGAGAGGACTAGAGATTTGGACTTATCTCGTTAGTTGAGGCATGATCCCTTGAAGCTCAATCTTATTATTCCTAACTATGTGGCACCATAGGAGCCTTATAGGATAGGCTAGTGGATCCACATAGGCCCAAAAGTTATGAAAGATACAATTGGGATGTTACTATATTTTGGATAGCTACCTTGGAAAGTAGATTCGCCTTTTTCCAATGGAAGGAGTTAATTAGCCTTTTCCCAATGAAAGGAGATCATTTGATTCCATGTAGTAGCTCACATTGTTTTACTGTTTGTTAGGTCCATTCCCACAAGCTTTGAGCTCTTATGGTATGTCTTTATTTTTTGTGATTTCTTTTGCATTGTCTCATATTGATCTGAGATATATTCCTTGTGCATTTTAAGCTTATTTCATGACTCTTTAATTTCATGTATACCCATATATTGTGTTTAATTATGATGGAATTACAATTTTATTCGTGCTATGTATCTTACATACTTAGTATATTCAAATGTGCTAACACATATTTTACATGCATGATTTAACCATGTAGGGACAAACATTTCTCTATGGCTCGTGGCTAGTGATTGGTGTTCAAGACTATCTTGTTATTATGGTGAGCCTTTAATATAGGACTCTATCCATCCACTCTATTTTGTTTTAGATGATATATTTATGCCCCTTTTGAGGCTTTTACATTGTACGTTGACTATTTATGGAGTTCTTTCTATTTGATGGAAACTAACTATGCTATTTCTGTGCGTTATGTATTGGTTGTACGCTTATCAAAGAAGTGATACTATTCATTTTTACCATTGCTTTTTAATGTTGTTTCATTGCATAAAAATGGCCTATAGTCCTTTAATCTCTTGTGTTTCACAAAAAGTTTCAGTTTAATGCCTACGAATGCTTAAGAT
The DNA here is from genome assembly GCA_025642045.1 of Solanum sejunctum. NCBI lineage: Eukaryota > Viridiplantae > Streptophyta > Magnoliopsida > Solanales > Solanaceae > Solanum > Solanum sejunctum. The sequence goes on along the minus strand of JAOTQJ010012299.1, from coordinate 7,250 downwards.
GCTTATATTACTGAAACACCCCAAAAATGTACTTCAGAATGCCCATAATCATAATTTTTATATATCTCAAAATTTGTATATTATATCAAAAATTTGACTTCACATTCTTTATCGAGGGGCAAAATTGAGTGGGAAATGTGTATAACCTAGATTTTAGAGGACTTGTAGTCAAAAATAATTTTCATTAATTTTTGAATTCTAGAGAGCATCTGCGCCCTGGCCATGAGGTGTAAGAGGCGTGAAGCAGTTATTTCTTCCTTCGTGTTTGGTCCGCATCACAGACTCGATGGGGACCAGTATAATATTTTCCTTAGTTTTTCCTATGCACCCAATAACATTGGGGTCATAGCCCCATGCCCGCTTAAGTATGAAATCACCCATACTTAGTCATTTTTCAACTCTATAACTTACAAAATCCTCTCTTGAATCCCTCTAAGACTCTATCAATTCTTTCATTCAAATATAAGGATATTAAGCTCAATTATGGAACTCAAGGATTTCATTTCACTCTCACCTCTAAGAATTCACCCATCGAGCTCAACCTTCCCTTTTCATGAAAATTGCATGTTTTTAAGTTGTATTAGTTATGGGTATCTTTTATCTTGAATTATGAGTATAAATTATTTTAGATTTTTATAAAATATTGATTGATTATGCATGACTATTTATTTCAAATTTATACCAGGAATTGATCTTGTCCATTCAGAATATGCATGTTTTGAGCTATGAAACTATGTACTATTATGAGCCTCTGTGATCAATTTCAAGGTACCCTACATAAGGGTTTTAATACATGTTCGTGGGTTGATTTGCATTGAGTTTACTCATCTTATTTTACTCTCGAATTGCATGATTTTGAACAAGTATCATGAACCCACCATGTGTTTGGTAAAATGTCAAGTCAAGAATTTTCAAGTTATTGATGATCTATTACATGATTTACAAGTCAAGTGACTTCATGATGATTAAGGGCTCTCACGTATATATTTAATTCATGAAAGTATCTACAATTTTACAAGTATAATGTTAAGCCCTATTTCAAGATTTTTACCTTTTATGAACCATTCATGTTAAAGCAAGGGTTAATTTATGACTATGGTCTACTCTCATATTCAAGTTAGGCTCACTACTAAATGTCAAGCATGTTTCAAGAGCTAGTCATGTCATGTTTCTATGTTTCTTACAAGTTATACAAGTTATGATTATTTCAACTATTTTGTGGGATTTGACTTAGAACAGATTGAGGGTTAAGATGGGGGCTCGACTCAAGGGGTCCTTATATAAAGTCTTTAGTCTCTAAACTATGTTCCACCATAGGATTATGATTATTAACCTTTATATACTAGTGGATCCATCTAGTTCATGTTATCATGTTTTGTTTGCCTTTTCAAGTAGACCATACTTCACCGGGGGATGTCATGCCCGATCACCTAAACGAAGGGGTTTTTAGGTCTTGGAGTCCACGTTATAGCTACTTGGTCTATGTCGATTGAGGTTACTTCCCACATGTGCATGCTATATATATAGTGTATGATGAATGATTTGCAAGCATGTTTTATTATGAGCATTGATCATGCATGCCATATTAAGATTATGTAACCACTGTTATGATTATGCATTTTGACTATATTGGCTTATGTCTTGTTGAATTCCATCCCACATACTTGGTACACTCAAATGTACTAATGTATACTCTATGTCTGCATGATATTACCATGTAGGGACCAGAGCTTCTTTTTTATCATCCTCCATGTGGCCAGTTTCGTATTTCGTAGATAAGCATTCGTGAGTCCTCAAGTTCGAGGACACTATCTATATTACTCTTACTATTTTGAGACTTCTTTATGTTGAAAACTTATTATTATGAGAGTGAGCTGGAAAGTGTCTTGGCCCCCGCTCCATTCCATGTTAGAGATGTTGTTGGATATTATGATGTACTTATGCTATGAGCTTGACTCTTTTATGCTTTTATGAATATCAAGATTTCCCTTAGTCCCACTTTCCTTTTTATTATATTTCTTCTTGTTGTTTACTTTGCTTCTTTGACCAAGGATGTGTAATTGATATGCTAAGATGCTTGTTTAGGGTCCTTTCGGATTTCCGTTGCGGTATCATATGTAGGCCCAAGGCTTGGGTTGTGACAGTTGCTTGGATGAGGTTCCTCTAGGTATCTCATTAGCCATGTGACGACTAGGACACTAGTTCTAGTCATTACAAATGAGGTCCATAAATATTACAAATATATTAGTCAAAAGACATCACCAAGAATTTGAGGTGCCCATATATAGTCCTTCAGCTACTTGTAGGCAGTAATATTCTTATCATGCCTTCTTCCTCGTTCATAAATAACGCAGGTGTACCCTAAAATGGTACACTAGGCCTAATGTATTCCTTATTATGTATCTCTTTGAATTGATCATTCAATTCTATTAACTCGCTGGAGCCATATGATATGGAGGAATAGAGATAGGTTGAGTCCTTTTAACTTAATTACTAAAGCTCAAACTATACCTCATACATGCCTGAGGTATAGCTAATCATCATACAAAGTAAATATAACCAAAAGGTTAGGCTTGAATCCACATGTAATGTGTAACACAAAATCAAGCAAAGAAGAAAAAAGTTGAACAAAATAATTGTAAGTTGATTAGAGGAAAAAATTAATATATTTCTAATGGTGAATTCTTTAAAGGTAGACTGGAACTGCTAGTAATGATAATTATGTCTCAATCATTATGTGGTTCACATGAATTTTGTCAAATCTCATGCATATAAGTAGGCAAAACATTCTACAACCTTAGCTAAATAAATTCTTTCGAACATTAGCCCGTATAAAGAATTAGACTCCGTCTATCATGGATTTCTTTCACTCTAATATTCAATCTCAAGCAACAATTAAAGATCTATATAAATCTAAATCTGAAACCTCAGAAGGTGAAAGAATACAAGAAGGAATACGTAACATATTAACCATAAATCAAATAATCAACCAACATGTACTATCTCAATATTGATTACATAACATACCTCCAAGTAAAAAGGGTTTTAGCTTATTATCATGAAAAAAAATAAAAATTACCCTGATTATCATCCATAATAATCAATAATCTAAAGTAGAAATTAAGAAGATGAAATCATAATTTTTAATTCAAATCCTGTCTTTCAAGTACAAAAATGAAAGCTATAAGTTGAAGGTTCTATTCTCTGAGTAAAAAGTTAAAATATGTAAGTAAAAGTGTAATTAATTCCTATGCAAAAATCTATTTATAGTCCTTACAATCTTTCTCTCAAAAACACCCCTTGCTTTCATTCGGCAAAGTAAGTCAGGATCACCAACCTCACCAGGCAATATGCCAAGTGGATACCTTATCGCTTATATGACTTTTTGAAACTTGGATTTTCTTCAATCTGTACTAAAATCTTTTACTATGTTCTTTCAAATAACATGCTTAATTTGGTTATACTCTATGTACTTTTCTTTGTCATTGAGTTGATAAATTAAATTTAATATTTATTGCCAGGCATCTGTGACTTTTGGCAATCAATGAAGCTTGTCGATTATACTTGGCAAATTGCCAAATTAGAACTTCATTGTTGACCTGACCTCATCCTTGGGGTTGGAAGATATATGAAATGAAACAATCCTAATCTTCACTTAATGATGTGCCGAAATAGTTTAGGATCTCAATTTCTTTGCCCTTTACACCTTTTATAGGATTTTTAATTCCTTTTCAGCGTTTCATCCTCAATCTATCCTTAGAAATAAAATATTGTAGTTTAAACACAAAAGGATAATAGTTTAGACATAATCACACATTGCAGACTTTATTTCATGCAATTTTAGCCAATACTATGTCTAAATTTCAAGACTCATCAACACCCCAATTTGAACTTTTGCTTGTCCTCAAGAAAATCAAATACTAATCAATTAAATTAGTAATAGTTACAGAATAGGGTATATTGAGAGTAATATGCAAGTGAAATCATCAGTCACTTTCAAAGCTTCTATTATCCAATTATGCAGTTAAAGGCTTCAAGTAATGATTAACTATAATACCTCTCAAAATGCTTTTGAATGATTGTAATAAAGAGCCTTGCATAATATATCATTTGTATTCTTTTTGGCAAATCCAAGGCCAAATTATTGATCAGTAAAATGAAATGTGTGTAAAAGTAGTCTCGTTTGACTTTTAGGTCAACCATATCGAAAAATAATTTTTCATAACATTTTGTATTTACAGAACTATCCGTGACTTCTTCGCATCCCATAGAGGGTTCATTTTAGTATAAAAGTGACCTTAACTCATTTCAAGGTCAAAACAAGGAAAAATTGAACTTTACAGAAAAATGATCTATGCAAGAAAAAGTTCGTGTAACACTTGTGTTCCAAGAAAATTTAAAATTTTCCTTACAATTTCACATTTAGGTGGGATCATTTGGAAACTTTTCTAACCACTGCTAAATGAATATGGACAATATTTATGACCAATACACACTTGACAAATACCTTTAACCCCCAAAATAACCCTATTCTTGAATAATTTATACCTTTCAAAAGTTCTCTCTCTGGAAAATCACTCTTAAAAGCTTTCTTCTCCATCAAGCAAGGACTCCATTGAACATCAACTAAAGCTCTTCATTTCTCTTCAAATTCTAAGGCTACTACCTAAGGTATGTGATTTTCATCCATAGAATCCTTTATTCTATGGATCTCCTTCAAATTATCAACTTTTCATCTAATTTCAAGTATGTGAATTTTATGTGTCACACCTTGGTAGGGTATCCTTAGCGTAGCTGACACTCAAAAATTATTTCTGGTCCCAAAGTGAACCACTTGGCCTGATTACATTGTCAATCATATAGTGGAAGACTCAGTTTAGATATTTAGACTACAATGTAGTGGGCTAATCAATGATCAAATGGAATAAAGATTTTAAAACAATAATCAATCCAAGTCCAATGTCATGAGACCAATAAAAAGGACTAGCCAAGAGATAAACACATCATCAAAATCCATCACCATCTAGTCTATGAAACCTCTAATAACTGTTTAAGTGGTGTCAATGACATGTCCATGACTACCTCAAATCAAAATAAAATAGCTAAATTCAAAACTAACTGATAAATGTGGTATCCTTAGAAAGTAGGAGTGGAGTCAATAATCAGTTGAATATGAGTGGGCCCTCAATGATACACTTGTTTCTGACCTCTAATACTTGTCTCTGCATCATGAAAAGATTCAGGCTTAAATATATATTCGTATAGAGAATGTATTAGTATGTAATATGGAAGAAGAAAACATACATCAATAAACAATAATATCAATTCAGACAACCTCAGTCAAAAAGACAAGAACTCAATCAAGCATTTAAAGTAAGAATAAAGTTTAGACAATGACTAATCATATATAATCCAATTCAATCATTTAAAGTACTGTTAAGACCTATATGGTAATTTTTCTAATTGACAGCATCATCTATGAGCTAGCAAAGAAATGACGTCATTTCCATATCTATCCAATTCCTTCCTAGGGTAAAGAATATCCCATCAGTGGATCCATAATCAATAACATTAAATACTCTTTTGGTACAACAGGGAAACAACCAATTTTTATGATTCAATCCTCTCTAATGGTGGAATGTAGTTATTGAGTTTGAGCTGTTATTTACTATCACTCAATTTGGTGACAAATACTACTCCTAAGATTCATCATGCTTATGAGACTCTAATCAAACCCTTTAGTGACCCTTTCGTTAACTTATTCAGTTAGGCTCATTAGACATTCATCGAACTTAATTCTTCACATCAACTATTAACTCAGTTGTTGAAAAGATTCTTTTAGAAATGATTCATGACTTATCAAGACTCTTTATCATCCATCATTTAAACTCATAATATTAAGCTACAAAATAGATTTAAAACATTTATAATTTTTATAGACTTTTCAGGTTTAAGTCATACACATGTATACCTATTCAAGTGGAATATATAAGAAATACAAGAATTCAATTCAGTGTTCATGTAGAAAAATGAAAATAATCTATTTGTAAGAATCCAGACTTTGTATGGCCTTAATGGTGCTTGGAATTTGGTTCTGGTAAGTGTTTAACCAAAGTGACATCTTATGGACACCTCCACGGGCCATGTCATATACCACGGACCATGTGAAGGATCCATGAGGTGGCCCTCCACCTTGTGTGTAGAGTGTTGGCCTTAATGGTGGAGTTCAAGACCAAGGCTTGCACCATATAGACCCCACACGGTTCATGTAACAATTTATGGGCCGTGTGGCAGCTTTTGTAATGTAGCCTTGCCCTTGAAAACAATATCTTTGCCAAGGCACTTCACATATGAACATCATATGATTCATATAATCTTTCACGGTCCGTATGTCCCTCCATGTGTGCGTTGGTATAGAACTTACCATCTCAAATATTTGTCATGAGAATGTCACGCCCCAAAGTCCCATTAAGGCGGACTGCCCCCCATTGCCCATAAGGCTCGGAAGAACCAACCTATACCCATGCACTTTCTATACATATCATAAGGGGTTTCCACTGTCACGACCCCACCCAGGGCCGTGAATGGTGCCGATAGGGCACCCACACATACACTTATACTGAATCTCCATTTACGACCGCTAAGGGATTTCAAAAAAATTCGACAGAGTCTCCTCTGTTTTTCTAACTAACCCCACCTGCAAACAGCGAACCCAACAGTACCAGATATTGTCATAAGAACAGATATACATACACATATGCGGGCCGACAAGGTCACCGCTACGGCAGAGCCGCCCAATAAACATACCATACAAACGGGATAAGACCAATATAAATTCCCACACCCACATGTATCCACAAACCTCTACGTATAGAAACCGGACCACATGATGGGACAAGGCCCCGTCATACCCTCGAGTATATATATATATATATACATGAATGCAAAATATAAATTGAACATATACAAGCGTATACCAAACTGTCTGCTCTTGATGCTAGGGAGCACTTCATCGATAAACAGAGGTCCTAAGAAGACGATCCTCTAGCCTGTTTGTCTATACTTGCGGGCATGAACGCAACCCCCGAAAAGAGGGGATCAGTATGAAATACGTACCAAGTATGTAAAGTAGAAAACCTGAAATGTGAGCGAAAGTAATAATCCAGATAGAATAGTATAGAAGACAAACCTGTATGTCAACATAAAAATATTTATTCTTTTTCAAACATCAAAATAATGCATATCGGACG